>JABJVR010014518.1:0-42516 GCA_025773905.1 Chitala chitala | reverse complement strand
CTCTGTGTGTGTGTGTGTGTGTTTGTGTGTGTGTGTGTGTGTGTGTGTGTGTGTGTGTGTGTGTGTGTGTGTGTGTGGGAGGAAGCAGCCCTGAATCAGATGGATTTTTTATTGAAATGATAGCTAGGCCTGTAGTATGGAACGTAGATCCTGTTTGAGACTGAGATTTGGACGGGATTTACCATTTTTCCATTGAAGTTTCACCTTTTCTTCAGTTTCAGTTCAATTTGAATTTATTTTTGTATAGTGCCTTTTATAACAATATGCCTCAAAGCACTTTACAGAAGAAATTTCCAATGTTACCGAATAAGCAGTAGGAATAAATACAAACGGAGGCCCATGACACTTTAAAGCTGGTTTATCAGAATGGAGTGATCAACTGTATCAAATGCAGCACTAAGATTTAACAGAACAATAGCTGTCATGTTCCCTGCATCAGATGAAATCATATCATTTACCACTTTAGTCAAAGCTGTTTCTGTACTGTGTCCTTGTCAGAAGCCAGACTGAAGCTTATCCAATAAACTGTTAGTTTCCATGTGAATTTGCAGCTGCATTGCAACAATTGTTTCCAGAATCTTGGACAAAAAAGGGACATTTGAAATAGGTCTATAGTTACTAATTAATTCTTAATCCAGATTAGGTTTTTATAAAACATGGCCTAACAACTGCAATTTTAAATTAGTTGTGAACAGCACGTAAAGCCAGAGAACTGTTCATAAGGTTCGCTAAAGGTCCTACTAATATTTCTATAGAATCTTTAAGTAGTTGCATTGGAATGGGGTCTAGTGGACAGGTGGTGGATTTCATATTAGTTATTACGTTTTTAAGGTCTAACACATCAATTGCTAAAACTCACTAAAAGAATGTGCTACTAATGTTGTTGGCGGACTTGGAGGTTATATATTGACATATATATATATTTATATTTTTTTTTTTTCCTGTTTGCATGTGGTGTGAAGTGTGTAGCTCTATCATTGGTTTGTTTTATACTCAACCACATGATAACAGACTGACCCAGATTCTGTGTGGTTTATTGATTGGTAGAGAACAATCGGTTTCCTATGTTTCCTGTTGCATCTGTTGTTGTGGCCAGATCTGAGCTTTGCGGGCATCAGACCTAAACACCGTTGTATCATAAGCATTGCTTCCTGTAGAGGAACTGCCAAGGGTCCTACTTCAGTGAGATGAGACAGCAGTCGGGCCGTTTGGGGCATTTGACTTCAGCGACAGATTGGCTATAGAAGTCAGCCAGTAGATGTTTACACAGCTGAAAGGAAGAGGAGCTGTTGATGCTCACCTGGTCATCTGGTTTACCGGCACCCCCACTCTGCAGTCTGGGTTCAACCTTACCGCTCTGCTAATACAGCGTGCTTAATCAATCCTAGTTATTCAGAAGTCGTGTCATATTTTCCACCAAATAATGTGTTACAAGTCTTTCACTGTTAACTAAATAATTAACCATTATCTCTTGCAATAACATGCTTTTCATACTGTGCATACAGGAGCAGTATGTTACGTGCTCCTGGGTTGCTCTGCTTGTGTTTTGGAGAAGTGCTGGATGAGACCTCTCGATGTGAAAAGCAGCTATCAGGGCATCATTACTGTGACCCTCCAGAAAGGCTGTTTCACAGGCTTCAGTTGAGAGGCAGAGGCTGGAGTTCTCCTGCAGGCTCTTGGCATAGAGCCGGCCTTACCATGGTGAGCCCATGTGGTACAGAGACAATCTAGTCTCAGTGGGCAAGAACAAAGGCTCAGGAACTGTCCCCAACAACGTGACACATGCTGAAGAGCATTTCGAGATACACACACACCTTCTGAAGGACTTGGAGGATGTGTAGCAGATCTTTAATTTAGAATTCGCTTTATTTAATTATGAATTATTATCAATATCAAAGGGGCACCAGGTTCGTGCGTGAACCACACGTCATAACCAATCAAAATCAAAGCGATCATTAATAGTTTGATCTGAAGCCTGAATTCTTTGATCCTGTCAGTGACCGAATTTCTCCCAATAATCACAAATTACGCAAGAGAGGTCTGGAGTTTACAAATTTATTGACAAGAATAAAATATATGAGGCAATGATTCATTTACGGTTTCTATTGGTAGTGATTTGATCAAGTGGCTTATTGACTCAAGTAACTGATCTAAGGGAGGTGAATGAAAGAGAAGGAAGAAAAGATATGAAGTACAACCAAAAAATTAATAATAAAAAGAAAATTATTATTATTAATAATAATAATAATAATTATTATTATTATTATTATTATTGAAAAGAAAACTAATTATCACTGTGTTTGCTTACGCAATTAGATGGAGTTAAACCGTGGTTTCTTTGAAGCCCTGAAAGACACCATCCTAAATACAGGAGGGAGTTTATAGCCTACTTCGTGATGGTTATTGCCAGCTGGAGAGGATCCCGGGCCGTGTTACGGATGGGTGCCAGGTGGTTTCGTCACCACCTCTCGTTGTCACGGCGCAGCGTCGGTGGGTCCCTGGCTGACCTCGGCGGCAGCAGCTGTTCCGCGTTGGGCTGGTGTCAGGCTCTCCGGCTACTTAGCTGTTCATATGACCACGGGCAGCGTACCCGAACTAACCGAGCTCAAAAGTTCAGAAGCTGACTGTAAAAGAACTTGTATCTTAGCGTGATGCTCTAAGTGCAAGGAGGTACTGAATGTCCAACTTAAACTTAAGTGAAAAACAAAATAACACACAACTGTGTTCAAGGTCTGACTCGCTGGAATTACTGAAACTTCGCTAAGTAAATTAACGCAACTTGCAGGACACAAAAACGGAGGTGCGGTCGAAAGTTCAAAAAGTGATAACGAAGCTTAAGTGAAGAAGATATGCAAAACGTAAAAGCACAAAATGCAGAAAGAAAAAGAAGCGAGCTAGAGCTCAAGACAAAGGACAGAGGTCCTATTTATATCATTTTAGGTGGTAGCAGAGAGGGGGGTCAGAGGGGGGTGAGGCTGAGATTTGGATGGGAGATGACAGAGGGGGGTCGGCCAGGTTTCCCTGCTCCGACTTCTGCCTTTCATCAAAGATTAAATTTCGTGTCTTAAACCACATGATCTAATTTTGAGGGTGTTTTGATGAACACAATTTAACACAATTATAAACATCACATTACAATGGACAACCGAGTTAACATTCACAGTGACAGTAACTCGAACTTTCATTCATACATTCATTTGCGGTTTATAGTTTCGCTGTGAGTTTTGGGTGCTGTGGCGTTCATACCCTATTACATGGTTGTTTTGCTTTTGTTATGTACTTATCATTACAGCAGCTTCACTTTATCCAACACATACATTCATTCGACATAGTGGAGTTACGGGGTGGTCCATGTGACAGTTTTATTTTATTCAAAAGGTGAAGTCCTTAGGTTGGGCCGAAGGCGATGTAGGGTGGTCTCCCGCTGTCGATGCGTCTGCAGGGGTCAGTGTTGTCCCAAGTTAGTCGTGGGTTCACCGCAGATGTTTAATTTTCGCCTGTACATAATCGGACAGTCACGCAGGGAGGGCTGTAAGTGGTATGTGAGTTAATTATTCTCAGATCTTAATATTGTCTTTACCGGAGTCCATAGAGTTCTATCTGATAGGAGGGTCTGTGGGGATGGCCTTCAGGTGATTTGTTGCCAAGTCGTAAAGTACTGTGTATTTGGCTCAACCTCTGGACTGGTTGAGGAATGTCCAGCAATTAGTCGGTCTCCTTGGGGAGATTAACAATCTGTTCTGTTCGTGAATGTTACAAGCTCAAGATGAGAGGGGATGCAGTCTTCCGTTTGCTACAGATTGCTACACCTTCAGTTTTTGTACATGTTGAACACATTGTTGCTGGGCACGTTGTGTATTCTGTACACTTGGATACACAACTTCAACTCCTGTGAGTGTGGGCGCCTGAATGCACACCTCACAACCTCAAGGAGGATGGATGCAGAGCTACAGAAACAGTTTAGAGGCACTGAGCTAATTTTTATTTGGCAGGCAAGAGTTATGTGGGGGTTTGTTTATTTTTAATGCTACTTGTTAGCACTTTAAGTGGCATTGCACAAGAAGCGTTTCCTTATTCGTTTCCTGGCCGTTTCCTTATTCATGTCAACACACGCCTTTATGCACAACTTTTATTTGAACTCTGGTTTTGTTCTCCCCCGTTTTGGACCCTTGACTCTGCTCCGGTTTCTCTAAAAGGCGGCAGCTTCTGTTCATTCGTGTGAAAGCCGCCAACACGATCTGGGCCCCCACTGTGCCACTTTTGTGCACCTGCTTGACCTAATTTAATTGCAGGAGGAGTTGATTAGAGATAAGACATGTACTGTAAGTGTAAAGGTCGGTGAATCTGTGCTGAAAGACAGCATGGAACGTGGACTCTCTCGGTGCTCCCATTAACTGGTCTAGATGTTTTTGTGGCAGTTAAAGGAAAACCTTAGGAAAACCTGGTGACGTAGAAAAGGGCTGCATGACATAAGGGAAGCTGGGCTTAATAGGAGATGCACGGCTATGTCACAGGTAATAAGAAATCAGCCATTTTTTGCATGAGCGATTTAGTTTTTTTACGAGCGTTCCACTTTTAAATTCCGCGCTCATGTTTGAGGGATGCTTGCCATCGTGTTTAATTTAGAGTTGGCGAGTATGCTGTAGGTGGACACTTGCAAATCTGTGTACAGGACACGTTAGTCTGGTTATTTTAATTGGCTATTGGGAACAGTTCCTTCAAGTAGCTTGACTGCACTGTTTTGCCTCTTGTTTTAATACTTTGTAGATACTGCTCGTAGTCATAATGAACATAGCGTGAAAATGTTATATAACAGTACAATTATTAATACTTTACAAGTCTGCAACATTATACATGGAGTGCAGTAATAATACTCTACAAATATGTTTCTCGCTTTGCTACTTTGAATTGCATTGCGGCTGTTAAAACTTGATTCATGTAACTATGTGCCATCCTAGTAATGAGAGACAGTGCAAGTTTTTCAATGTTTCTCGGGCCTCTCCAAGTTCTGCATCGTATTACAGCCTGTATGGTGCTGCTCCTGCTTGTGTTTTGTACTGTGCTGAGCAAACCCACTTTTCCCCACCCACTGCGTACACCGGAGTCATTTTCCAGCAGTTTCATTCATCTCTTAGCTGGTTCTAACTGTGTCCCATGGGATTCCTGAGCCTGGAAACTGATGAATGCATGTGGGAGGCCTTTTTGAGTTAAGAATATTACAGTGTCCTTTTTTGTTAAAAGGAATGTCTGGTTTACACAAAACCATTTATTTACTTATTTACTTGTTTGTATTATTTGGTGTAGAAATCCAACACCAAGCATGGAGCAAGAAAGACTCTGCTGTTCACAATGCGGCTATTCTGAGCCCGGACTTTTGGGCCGGCTCTTTAAAGCACCTCTGTGCCTGTTTCTCAAATCTCTGGCGAACCTCAGAATACGGTCTTTGTGCTCCTCCTGTGCGACTCCCACATGAATGGGCAGCGAGGCCTGGGAAGAATTTGCTCAGCAAGCTGCGAGTGTGTGCCCTCCAAATCACAAAGCTAATAACAACAGGCGCGCTGGCCAGAGGCCAGGCTGGCCACCGATGCCACTGCATGGTACATGTACACATGGGTGGTCTGGGGGTTTCTGCTGGGAAGGTTTTGAAAATTTGGCACTAAATGGTACCTTCTTTTGTATTGTGGGACAATATGATCAGGTATCCCAAGTTGTGGCACCCATAGAACGAGAATGTGGACTGTCATCATGTCCATCACCATTGTCTACAAGCAAATACATAACCATTAGCACAAAGTGACACCACCAGAGTAACACCACCACAATCACACTAAACTGTGTAGGTACAGATGGTGCTGCTTCAGCTTTCAGCTAGGGGCTTGTTCTAGGGTGAAAGCTGGCACACTGCAAAGCTTCTGGTTCACTGTCACAATTCTTGTGATGTACATCTTAAAATAACAAACGTACAACATGTAATTCTATGTTATATGACCAGTTTCCTTCCTATTGATGAATGTTACATTCATTCTGTACTCATTTTTTATCGAAAACTAATAATTTAGCCTGTTTTTCTTTTGTCAGCCATAATGGAACGTGTGTGGCTGGTATACGCCAGGCCGTTGAGATCCTGGGCTATGTAACACAAGACCCCATGAGGCTCAGGAGCTGAGAAACCTTAACTATCAAACAAAAGCCATAGTGCAATATGTAACAAGTGCCATGACAAAGTAAGACTGCAGTGGAAAGCTAAAAGTGGTGAAAGGAAATAATGTACATTAAAGCCGTATTATAATACCGACAAAGTGCATTTTTAGGCGGCACAAGTGCTGCCTGGCACCAACTTTGAGGGGGCTGAATGCTGGGAGTGAGTCTCAGTACTGTCCATGTATAGCACCCAACGGCCCTCGGGTCTCTGCAGCAGCTTTTGATGTTTAGCAGATGACTTTCAGTATCTTAGTCTATTCGTTGGCCACATGGCACAGTTCCTAAAGAGGACAGCCTCTTATTATGAATGCACTGAAACCACACTTTCTGTTTCACTTTGACTAAACAAAGCTTTAAAGATTTGTTTCCATACAAAATGGGGAACAAACCACTCACATAATTCATCCTTAAATCATGTGTCCAGTGTGCTTTTGCGTTACTATCATAACGTCAATTGTTCTGGTAAAGGAGCAGATTTGTTTAATTGGTGAGAACTTCCTCATTTTAAACAAAGTTAAAAGTTAGCACTCCTTTTTTGTTGGGGGGGCTGTTTATGCTACTGTTTTTGGCCCAGACATGTATTCTTTTATTAATTATTCAAGTTTTGTGTGTGTGTGTGTGTGTGTGTGTGTGTGTGTGTGTGTGTGAGAAAGAAAGAGAGAGGCCAGTGAATGTTTAAGTTTGCACAGCATAAATTTCTCCCTGTATTTTAAGATGCAGCCCATAACAAGCCATGAGACAGTCCAGTTGTTGGCGTGCTGTGTTTGACATTTCAAAAGAAAAAGAATGCATGCTTGTTCTGTCTTTTATTGTTACTGTTCATAGTTAAAGTGACATGGTTTTACATCTGTTATATATGTAGAAGTGCACTGTAAACCTGGTAAGAAGCTATGACTCTGTTATATTTGGACTTTTTGCCTGTACGTCCCAGGTGTCAGACAAGACCACATCCATTCATATCTGTCACATATGGGGTGTCATTTGCTAGTTTTGTGTTGGATGTGTAAAATCAGTTACTGTATTAATGGTTTGGATTAAACAGGTTCATTTTGTAACAAGAGCTGTATGTAAATCCATGAGATGCAAACATCCATCGCTGCAGTCTCACTGGCTGTAATCTTTTTATGGAACCACAGATTTTTTAAATACCACAAAGCCACTGATTTGGAAATTAATGTTCTCCAAATGAGAAGATCATGAGAACAATTAAACAGAGAGCTGCTTAAACATCATGCCAGAATTAATATGGTATATGGTTTAGTTGCTGTATATTGTGAAACGTGCCAGGGTTAATTGTATCTTCTCTTCAACTGTACAGCAACAATTTGTTTCCATCTTCCACAGTCTTTAGCTTATAACACTTCCATTGTTGTCTCGGTTGAGCCAGAAGAATGTTACGGCCACCATCGGTCACAGTTAGGATCACAGCGAATAGACTCGGTGAAGCACCTGCTCAGTTAAACTGAAGAGACTGTACCAGACAAGAGACGTCTATTACAGATGCAGAAAAACCAGGCAATCTGCTTTCCAGCTTTGCCAAGGACACTAAACTAAAACTCGTAAAGTAGGTAAACAGACAAAGTTCAAAAGACTAGAGTGACACCAGTGTTAATATAACCAAGACTGGTGTTTATTGAAAAAAGAAGCCAAGATGAGGTATAGATATTTTCACTAGGCAGTTTTATATAGCGGACACAGCTGTGTGTAGATTGTCATGTTGTCCCATGTTGTCTGGGCTGTCAGTGAATGAGTGACCGGCTGCATTTTGAACACGGATAAGTTTTACACAGTGAGGGATCTCAGTGTTCATGTATAGCAAACTGCGTAAGTCAGACTCGCATGAGTCTGATTAATGCGGCTAACTGATGAAATCACTTGGTCCACTTGTATCCGAATTACGCAAAGTTTAATTGCACATGCATAACAATTCAGGCTTGACTTACTCTCTACAGCTTAGGTTGTCTGATATACCGTTGTCCATTTTCCTTCTTTGTGGCCTCAAAAACCTTGCAGTCCCTCTTACCATATATAGTTTGCAAAGCTCTCACATGAAAGAAATCATGGAACGAATCCAGACGTTTTAATTAGATGAAAGTGAATTTGGCTTCTAATAAGACTGTAACCTACTGCTTCACAGACGTGCAGCAGTATTCCATCACATCAAAGGCATCTCTTTTCCAAAGGAAAGGGGAAAAAATGTGGAAATCCAAAATAAACACGTGTTTTCCAGCACCAGCTGCTTTTTTGTGGTTTTTGACTTCCTCATATTTTATTGTACTGAAAATAAATAAAATAATTGGAGGACAAAAACAGCGGTGGGTTTTGTCAGATCACTGCCCCCTGCTTTCCCCACGGTATCCTGAGCAAGAGGCACACAATCAAACACAAATGCGGGCCTCAGCTCCTTCACTCGCACCTTCACAGGACTGCCTTCTCCTGACATCCAGGACGGGTGGTTCTCACCATTGTGAGAGCACATGGGAGAGGCAGTGAACTCATATGCTCCCTCACTTGCTATCTCTCTCTCTCTCTCTCTCTCTCTCTCTCTCTCTCTCGCTGCACATTTTGTGCAAGCAGTTTTATCTTTAAGTCAAATTTTGGTGTGTATTGCTGAAAAGAAATTTAAAACGTATTGCTGAAAACCTTTTTCCATTTCCATGTTTTCATGGAATTCCCCATTACAAAATTGTATTTTTCTCCTGTTAACATGGAATTTACCTAAAAACCAAAACACCAGGTGGTTCTTATGAAAAAATAGAAGATAAAACAGCAGTTTTAGTTTAAAATTTAAAAAGGTTAGTTATAATTTATGGCAGATCGTACAGTTAAGTTCTGCTGAGGCAGAGAATCCAGTAACAATGATACCTCACCAACAAAACAAATCTCCTCGACCGTTGAACCATTGAGGACAAAGAAGCAGAAATATTAATGTCACACCATGGTCTGCTGCCAGTATCCCTTGGAAGGACATCTCAGACTCTATGATCTCTTTCAGTTCCACTGTGCTGATCTTGTATTTTCCAAATGAGTTAATCAGCCCAATTAAGGCGAGCTGTGATTCATTAACGGAGGCGTTTGTGCGCATGTGGCTGGTGCCCAGTGCTCATGGAAATGCAGACATGAAATGGCAGTATTGTCTTTACTGTGCCAATCTACCTAATGCAATAAAGGAAACATACTGTATACAGCGCAGTTAAATTTGTACTTTCGTGTGGCATATTTTAATAAACATTTGGTCTAGTAGTTTATCTTTACGAGGACGTCACACTGACTTGTCAGGGAGGGTTTCTCATTCTCAAACTCAAGACTGCACCTTAAGATAACCCCCCAAACACACACACACACACACACACGTTTGTATGTACAGTGATCCCTCCTCGATCGCGGGGGTTGCGTTCCAGAACCCCCCGCGAATCGTGAAAATCCGCAAAGTAAAAACCATGTTTATATGGTTATTTTTAAATATTGTAAGCCCTTATAAACCCTCCCACACTCTTATAAACATTTACCACACAGTTATACAGCATAAACCCTTTATATTCTCTTAGATATTAGGTAATAAAAAGACCCATTGTCCACAGAAATCCGCGAACCAGCGAAAAATCTGCGATATATATTTAGATATGCTTGCATATAAAATCCGCGATACAGTGAAGTAGCGAGGGATTACTGTAAAGTGGAAGTAATTTGCTGTGACTCATTACTAGGTTTGTTAGGCTAGGTTGTGTTACTATGGGCGTGTGCGACAAAGGAAATTTGTTAAATGACATCATAACCATTACTCACTGGTAACTTTGAGTTCAGACTCCCTCTCCCCCCATTCAAAAGAATAGCTAAAATTATGCAACTAAGATTTAACAATTTAACAATAGATGGGATATCCTATCTATTGGCAATATTAGGCAGTGAAAATTAGACCAGTTTGTGTTTAGTCTGAAATTAACGTTTGTAAATACTGCCATCCGTTATCTCCACAGGTGCTTCATATTGCAGGAAGCGCAGTGTTGGCAAACACGTTCGGAAGTCTTGCCCTTTCTGCCTTTCTTTTTAAACTCGTCCTGTGACGAGCTGTGTATGACCCGATCGTGTTTGTTGTTCCTTAATTTATGTCGGGGTGTGTGCATTTTTGTTGGTAGTGGAAACCGGCTAACTTTTGGGCTGGTGGGAAGGGCTCGGATACAGTGGGTGGACTTCTTCTCCTGGTGACATTGGCTGAGAGGGGCTGTCCACTTAGCAAGTGATGTCATTGAGAAAGCTGGCAAAGGGCATAACTTGGGGGAACGGAGTATCGCAGAGCCCAGACAGACAAGGAGAAGCAGAGAGAGAGAGAGACAGAAGCAGACCTGTCCATCTGGTCCCTCGGCTGACTCGCCGCTCCACATCCCTCTTGGAAAAAGATGAATCCATGTAACAGGTGTGCCTTGTCAGCTATCTGAAATGAAGATATTTCTGTTCTGTTGTTGTTCCCTGTTGCAGAGTACTTGTCCCTATCTCTTTTAGTTGACTCATTGACAGCCTATTTAATTGTTACTTGATCACAGTGCTAGTGCTACCTGACACAGTGGCTGACTGTGTGTGTGTGTGTGTGTGTGTGTGTGTGTGTGTGAGAGAGAGAGAGACAGCACTTAATTCACTCCACTGGGTAATCACAGTGTGACCTTAACATTCATAAAGATGTTATTACTCATAAGAGCTTAACCCTTTTGACCTCCTTTTTTACTTTCTTAAAGATTTGCATAAATCCAGGCCTTGCGATCAAAATAAAAGCAGTTTATGCATAATGTATGAAAAGTGTGCTTGTTATATATAGAAACAGTTCTGGAGAGTAAAAAAGACAGACCAATACAGCTAATTCTGTTATTGTGGTAGACTGGCCACGTTTTAGTGTATAATACATCTTTCTAGTAAAACAGTATAACAACTTTATTTCATAGACTTTATGTATGAAGCCAGTGTTGTGTTTATTGCTGAATTTAAATGATTTAATATTGATTTAGTATTGTATTTTTTAAACGGTCTTTAAACAGTAATGACATATTCATGTTTGGCTGCTTAAGAATTTTCATGTGTTCGTTTTTCATGTTCAGTACCGGTTTGTCCCGGTGTTCGAATGTAGAGCGTTCTTGTGAAACCTTTAGTAAGCCCAAATGGTGTAAAGAGAAGAACATTTCATTTATATGAGAATTTTTGCACGTTCCCAGAACAAAAAAAAAAATTACCATATTACATCAAAGAACATATACAACCTAAAATATTTCAATTCAGTTCAATTCAATTCAGTTTATTTTTATATAGCACCCACTATAAAAAACAACACAGTACTTAGTAAATGCAGCATAAAGTATAAGCAGGCAGTGTATGAAAAATACATAGCCTATATAAAATATAACGTCTACACTTACTAGAATCACAAAGTAACTTTTAAGTGACAAGCTGCGCTCAACTAAAAGCCGTTCAAACCACTTTTGATGATCGTTAAACTTTTGCAACACTTTCATCACCATCATCCAGTGCTCCGTGTTTCATCTTATTAACAACACTGACCAATTTCTCCCCAAGTTTAAGATAACAGCACTCTACGCTTCGTACATCCATCAGTCCACTCAAGCAAGACTTTCCATTTTATCTATAGCTGAATGCCAACTAAATTAAACTGACAGCTTTGCCACTAGCAGAGCCAGTGGTAATTTTGGCAGCTCTCTGAGTGTAAATAGTATGAATGGTGGATGCATGCAAGTTCTTACTGGTCAGAAAAATTTCTCCAGAGTGAAATTACTACTGGGTATTCATCTCTCATCATCCTGGCACATATTTTAAATTAAGAAAATCTACAATTGCTATTTTGCAATCAGTAATAATTTAAATATAGTAACGAGTAAAATGCAAACAATTTTAAAAGACACAATAAACACCATACAATTAAAGGATTGGTCAATAACGTCAACCACACACAAATACTTTAATAACATACAATACAATAAACAGATTTTTGAAACATTTGTTTGAAAACTCTTCTCCACAGACCACCTTGACCTTTAACATGTTAAAAGACCAGTGTGGCTGAGCCTGGTAATAATAGCTAGTGAAAAGTGACCCTTTCATACCCTAAATGACTAAAATCAGGTTTTAAAAAGGAAAGTGATCTAAATAGATGCTCACAGGTTTGACACATGCATCTTTTTTATTACAATGATCAAAACGTTTAATTATGTCCAGTTTTACACTAATCGTTTATGAGCTTTCTTAGGATTTTCTGATACCTTAGGACACTTCTGGGCACCGTAAAAGCGAAAGTCCGCTTTGGCTTTCTTTGTTAGTGAAAATGTACTAATGAAGGTCTTTTGTAATCGTGAAGTGGGCATTATACATTAAGTGATGTACTGACAGGGCTATTGTATTGTCTAATGTTAATTGTACACAGAATGAGGTATGATGAATTTCATTGTTTGAGTAAACTAAATGAATGGGAACAGTTGCAGAGGAATGATTCAGCTCGTCTCTGTTTACTACTATACCTGCTTGCATTTTGTGCAGAGGTTTTTGTTTTTTTTGAATGGGCGGGGCTCAGTCAGTAGTGTTGTTACTTTACACATGTGGAGTTGTGAGTTTCAGTCTCCCTGTTGATGTGGGTGTGGTTTTAAGGGAGGTCTCTGTGTATGAATATGTGATATTTCTCCTAAAGTTCAAACTCGTTGTCTGGGAGAACCTGGGTGTCTAAGTTTACATTTGTGTGCCTGTGTTGGGCTAGCACTGTATCAGTACATACCCTGCCACATGCACTGCGTTCGACTAACACTCTACCACCTGCATGCCATGTGCACTGTGTTGTGCCAACAACAGTAGGTACCCTGTGCCTCGTGCACTGTGTTGAATGGTAGCTGAATTACTGCAGTCAAACTGAATTCACGTATTAAAGTGATGCTGAAACCCCCCTCTCTACCACATTTGTAGTCCTCTCTTCTATTGGCTCAGCAAGATGTCCACTGTGCAAATAATATACACCACAGAAAAACACCAGAGTTTAACTGTATTAACTTCAAAGTAAATCATGTGAAGTACCACCATTTATAAATGCATGCAGAGATCCAAAAAAAAAAAAAAATAGCACATCATGTAACATGCGCAGTGCTGGGATTTCTACTATGGACAGCAGACTGATAGATATGTAATGAGTGTGTAAACAATATGTTGAAATGAATGTCTTCATACCCCATGATGCTCGGCTTGTTCTGCATGAGAGCTGCGCCCCTCATCCACTGATCCAGAACCAGCAAATTAATGTGCAGGTCACACAGATGCTGCAGGCCAGGAGTTGGCATCTCAGTAGAAATCAGGGCACCTTTGTTTTCTTGGCCTGCAACATAATTCAGATGAGCTTGGTGACCACGGCGACTCATAAACTGTGATCCATTTGGGACACGTAGATGAGATGCAAGAGTCCTGCACTGCTGGTATCAAAGTGAAAATGAACAAGTGCCATCCAAGCAATGCGCCTGTTTCCCACCTCATTTGTGGCAGCCATGACTAAGTTTCGGCTTTTGTGTTTGAATGGCTTTCGGGTTTATGCAAGGTTAATGACTGGCTGCTACAACCTCTCGGTGCTTCACTTTAATTTGATTTTAAAGTGAGACATGGTGCACATTCATTACTACATCATAATAATCATTATAAGGTAGACTGTGGCTCAGAATACAGAGCTCAGAATGCGTGTCGCAAATTTAGTTCCACCAACCTTGTAGAAGAGCTTTCTGCTGCGTGACCAAGAGACTCTGGTGAATTATTGCATAAGAGGCCTAGACGTGCACTGTGATTGTGGACCCAGGAAGCTGCATTAATTCTATCTGGGCCAGATCCTCCTCCGACTGGCTCCACGGTGCAGAACTAATCCCCTCTGTGCTTTCTCCTGTACCTCCTGAGTGCCCCAGATCCCTGGCAGCGCCTTTGCAAGGTTTCAAAGTCTGAACCATCGCAGTCTAGTGCTTTCAGGGCACTGGGCACCGGAGTAAACGCATTTATAACTCGTTACCATTCAGGTTTTTTTCTTTACTTTTTTTATCTGTGTGTATGTGGCACCCCTCATTGTTTTTTTACTTTAAAATGCTTACATTTTTGATGGTTCCATAAACGGTTTGTTTTCTTGTTGAGATTGAAATTAAGTTTCTATTTCTTTATTTTGTTTTGTAGGCTGCTGTTGTGGAGGCACGTTGAAATATTTATATGCAGCAGACCCTTGTAGAGACGCCTGTGCTTCCACACTGGTCTGGACCAGTGCTCCTCAGCCAGAGGCCGTGAACATCTTATGGTACTCAGGTGCAGAAGGCCATTGACCAGCCACGAAAGAGCCGCCAGAGGACGTGTGCCTTTCTTAAAACGCAAAAGCACTTCACATCGTTCCACTTCTTAGGGTACGGTCTCCACACACCATGTCCAGCTTCCTCAATGCAGATGCCTCCTTCACTTCTAAGCAGGAGCTCCTGGATTTCCATGATGGCTTGTCTCCAGGAGCCCTGGACCTGGCAAGCCCAGTGGAGGTCCAGGACGAGTCCCTGGCACACTTTGGCTCTGGCGGCACAGGCACCGTCGGACAGGAGAATGGTGCCTCATCTCCAGTAGAGTGCTACATCGTGGGGAACAGCCGGTCGTATGGAATCAAGTTTGTCCCGGCAGAGTCAGAGCACCTCTGCGGCTGGGGGGCCCTGACGCCCAAGTGCGTCCAGACCTTCAACACGCCTCACTGGGTGCTCTTCTTCCTGTGCATGGCCTCTTTCCTCCAGGGCATGATCATCAATGGCTTCATCAACACGGTGGTGACATCCATCGAGCGCCGCTTTGACCTGCGCAGCTACCAAGCAGGCCTCATCGCCAGCTCGTACGACATTGCCGCCTGCATCTGCCTTACCTTCGTCAGCTACTTTGGGGGCACAGGCCATAAGCCCAGGTGGCTGGGCTTCGGTGTGCTGATCATGGCCTTGGGCTCACTGGTGTTTGCCCTACCGCACTTCACCACGCCACCATACCAGGTGAGCATGCCCGAGCACACGGGCATGTGCTCAGCCAATCAGAGCAGCCCCTGCAGGGACAACGCCAGCAGCAACAGCATGTCCAATTATAGGTTTGTCTTCATGCTCGGCCAATTCCTTCATGGCATTGGAGCCACACCCCTCTACACCTTAGGCGTCACGTACCTGGATGAAAATGTCAAGTCCAGCTATGCGCCAGTCTATATAGGTAAGTCCTGTGAACTGGGCCATAAAACGTAGGTCTGAAATGTATAAATTCAAGTAACGAGTTCTCGTTTTTTAGCAGGAGAAACTATGGGTTCTGTTTATGTTTAAGCACTTGAAATTTGAATAAGAAATGTGTGAAATCACCAAAGCTCCTGAATAAGTTTGAGTTCAGTTTTTTACACATCTTGTAAGGAGACTGTGCTTAATAATGATTATCAATCAGCCTAGTAGTGATTAAAGAAAAAATGATATAATACATTATGATTTAGGTCAATGGTGAATTTAATGGAATTAAACTTGCTTCTTTAAAATCAGAATGCAATCAAATTACAAATCAAATCTTTCCAGCAAATGGTTTTGTTGACCAGGAGTTATGAATGTTCCTAATGCAGAGTCAATTACTGAGAACGGTGTGCACACCTTACACACCTGTCAGAACGGCGGCTGGCAGACAGCGGAATGATGCCACCTTTTTTGTTTTAAAAAAGCCAGAACGGTAACATCCATGGGACACACAGTTTGCCTTAAAACCGAACACGGTGTACTAGTGATGTCGTCAGTTAACGTATTTAGCAGTTAACGGTTAACTGGTTATCTGGCCAATGCAATTCGTTAAAATGAACTGAAATAAAACCACTGCTTCAAGTGTCTACTTTATCGTTTTGGTTATAACAAATGTTTGAGTTGTAAACGTTGGTTGTCAATTAGAAAAACGTGAATGAACGTGGACTGGGGTCAAAAATTAAAGAGACGGGCTGCCAGATGGTGTTCTGTATGGAACCATTTGGATCACCATAACTATGTGGTACAGTGTACTGTAATTGTGCAGTGCAGTAATGAAGTTCACCAATATCACATCTCTGATGCAATACCACATCGGCAATAAACATCTGCAAACTCTGATGGCTAGAGGACAGCCAGTTGCGTTAAATGCTGAAGACAAAGGAGGGACTGTTGCGGTCACTGCCAGTAAGAGTTGGCAGGAGACAGCCAATGTCCAGGAAAGCAAATACAGCATGACAAAAATGTGGTTTTTTTTTGCTAGGAGAAAAATACTCATGAGTAAATAACGTGAAAATTAAGTGAACTATTTGTACGTAATTCCTTTCTGAGCCCGTTTCCTGTACTGGGAAATGAGTGTTGCAGTTTTCCTGATGTGTATTTGGCGAGGCACTGTGCATACCCAATACGTGCCTTCAGAGCAGGTTTTCTCCATTGTTGTTGTGACGAAGAACAAAGAATGTCAGTGAGTGAGTCATCTTCTACGCTGCTTCATTCTGTTAAGGGTCACAAGAAAGCCTGGAGCCCATCCCAGAACACATAGGGCATAAGGCAGGGGATACCCAGGGTGGGGCACCAACCCACCACAGGGCACACACACACTACAGGCAATTTGGACACACACCAATCAACTTAATCCCCATGTCTTTGGGCTGTGGGAGGAAACCACAGAACCCAGAGAAAACCCACCAAGCACAGGGAGAACATGCAAACTCCAAGCACATAGACCTAAGGCAGGAATTGAACCCCAGGACTGGAAGTGCAAGGCAACAGTGCTAACCACCGTGCCACCGTGCCACCGCAAAAAAAAAAAAAGTCCCCCCCCCCAACTGGAAGTGTTAAAAGTACCATCAATTAAATTGTTGCTTGTTACAGGAGCCGAATAAAATTAAAATGAAGCATCATTGGCTTTGAGTAGACTTTTTAAATGCATGAATGTAAGCTTGTCATTTAACCGGTTAATCATCAACCAATGACAATCAGCTGTCATTCAAAAGAATTTTCTAAAATTTGCATCCCTACAGTATTCCAATATAGCACAAAATAATCTGAAAGTAATCTACACGGTAATGCTTCCACAAAAAACAAGAAGATCACGTTTTATAGTAATAGGCCTGAGTTTGGTCAATGGATGGCTATTAAAATTTTTTTTCTTCCTTAACTTCCCATTGCTTTGCTTTCATTAGAGCAGGAGTTTCGAACTATTAAAATGTCAATTTTTGAAAAAACAGAAGGAGAATAAACCATGCTGCAAACCACCATTCATTCATCACTCATGTGAAATCCAACAATAACAGTCAAAGAATTATTGTTTCGAACTTTGTTCCTTATAGGAAGTATTTTGTTGGTTAAATACAGCCCTGTTTAACATGATGTCCTTTGCACCATGCAGCTGACCCAAATCAGTTTGTATTGTATACAAAGCCCCTATTTTCAGATTTTATTCATCCATAAACGCATCGGTGTTCACAGTAGGGGCCTGTGCTCCCACCCCAGACTTCAATGGCGTGTGCACGAATTGCATTTTCCTGCTCTCAGTTCAAAGACTGGGAAAGACAATGCAGCCCCCCAACCATGCTGCGGAAGTGGGGTGAGCACACTTTATTTAGGCCTGAATCTTATCAATAAATAAATGAAACAACAGGAGAGCACAGACAGGACAAAGCTAACAATGGTGTTGGAGCCATTTCAGCTCTCCCCGCCAATTTTCTTCCCAGGGATTTTTTACACTGCGGCCATCGTGGGACCTGCAGCCGGATACCTGCTGGGTGGAATTTTCCTGAACATGTACACGGAGGTCTATCAGACGTGAGTGTTCCACGCTTCACTTTTCCGGTCCGCGTCATTTGGTCGGTGCCGTCGCAGGAGCCTGGCCTCACCCGTCGTGTTGGACAAACTCGGTGTAGTTTGGCGGTACAGGTGTAAAGCCCATGGCGGCAGCACAAGAAAAAAATAACGAGCAGAGACAGTGCATGACAGGGACCAGTAGCATTTGTTTGCTGTTCCTGTTCTTGACGACTTCCTGCCATTTCATGTATGTGGGGCTTGTGACTCTGCAGGACCAAGCTGACCCCAGAGAACCCTCTTTGGGTGGGGGCCTGGTGGATTGGCTTTATAGCTGGAGGCGTGGCCGCGCTCATCACCGCCCTCCCCATCCTGGGATACCCACGCCAGCTTCCAGGTGCTTGCCGTGTTCTTTAAAGTAGCAGCACAAACGGGCAGGCCTTCACCATTTGAGCATCAACAGCACTTTTTGTGCTTGTCTGCACACTTAATTAAGTGTTAAACAAATTGTATTGTTTTTGTTACAAACTGGGTGAGGCAAATGATTGGTTGTTCTGAAGAACATGTCCTGTGTGGTGATAGGCTCTCAGCGGTACCTCGCCATGCGAGTGTCAGAGGCCCATCAGTTGAAGGACGGGAGCCAAGTGAAAGCGGCGGACCCTCAGTTTGGGAAGACGGTAAAGGACCTGCCCAGGTACAGCTGTCACTTCACCACTGCCATGCTCTGGGAGCCTCTTTATCCTGTCACTGCAGGACATTTGTGGCTGTTTTCTAAAACCATACATTAAGTTAGGCAATCTGACAGGCTGTTATTGTCTTTCTTCCTCTTTCAGAATGACTTTTGCTTTTTCTTTATTACCCTTTCCAACCTTTGAGCTGTTTCTCTAACCTGTTCTTCACCTGTCCAGGTCAGTGCTGCTTCTGCTAAAGAACCCCACCTTCATCTTCCTATGCTTTGCTGGGGCTACCGAGGCCACACTCATCGCAGGAATGTCTACGTTTGGGCCCAAGTTCCTGGAGTCGCAGTTTAGCCTTAGTGCATCCGCAGCTGCTACCTGGTTTGGTAAGGCGGCGTCTGTGCACAGGAGCCCACACAGGGTGATGGAGTAGGTGAGCCGAACACTCAACTTGTTTGCACCTCCCTCCCCCCTGACAGGCTACATGGTGGTGCCCGCGGGTGGCGGTGGCACCTTTCTGGGAGGCTACATCGTGAAGAAGCTCAACCTGCGTTGCCGTGGAATCATCCGGTTCTGCATGCTCTGTGCCTTCATCAGCCTCCTGGCAATTTTTGTCTTCCTCGTCCATTGTCCTAACGTGCCCATGGCCGGTGTGACCTCGCCTTACCACAGCAGCCCCCCCCAGCATCAGCACCAATACCTCAGTCTCTTCCCAGACTCAAACAGGTGAAAACACACCTGTGAACAGGTGGCCTAAGGACTATACATGCAAATATTACACCAGGTTAAATTATATTATAGTATGTTCGTTGATCTAATTAATTTTGTAAGAATCCAATAGCCATTAACTCAAAAGCACTTTTTACACAAAGATGCCAAAGATATAAAATATTACTGAATTACATTGCATCTTTTCTGCTTTGTAAATTAACCATATAAATGATGACTTCCGAGAAATGTAAAATTGCAAAATGTTCCTCATTTTTCTCTCTTGTTTTACTTCTTCTAAGGGAAACTTCCCTTTTATTGTAAATTGCACTGAAAAGTAGTATCAAATACAAAAAGGAAATGTGACAAGCAGAAATGATGATTATGGTTGTTGTTTTTTTTAGTTCTGTGATGGCAGTCGAACTGACAGCGGGCTGCAATTCAGCGTGCCATTGCACACAGGAGCTGTACAACCCTGTGTGCGGGGAAGACGGGGTCATGTACTACTCCCCATGCCATGCGGGCTGCAGCACTGTCAACCGCAGCGCAGGTGGAACCGGCCGACAGGTAACTAACTATACTTTGCAGCATCAGAAATGGCTGAGCACTGTAAAGGTGTGTGTGTGTGTGTGTGTGTGTGTGTGTGTGTGTGTGTGTGTGTGTGTGTGTGTGTGTGCGCCCCTCAGGTCTGCTGTCTGTAGACAGAGACCGGTACGTAGCATCAGACTGGGTATGTGGTCTGTACCCTAACTTGGGCTCTGTTTTCACCTCCCACCATTCAGCTCTTCTCTGGCTGCAGCTGCATTCTGGGAAACATGACTTGGGGGGAGAAAGGCTTTGCCCAGGCTGGGAAATGCAGCTCAGCCTGTCAGCACATGCCTGCCTTCCTCACTTTTCTCTTCGTCGTCATCTTCTTTACCTTCCTAGGCAGCATCCCGGCACTTACTGCAACCCTCAGGTAAGGTGTTTAAGAGCCCTGTGCCATCAGACAGCCATTCTCTTGGTTACACTTCCCACAATCAGCCAGGAGAAAATGAAGCTTTAAGCTTGTTCTCCTGCACTAGTGACAGTCAGCTAATAACCCTTATGTTAATGACCTTTAATGATGATAGTGTGAGGAGGCTGAACCTGTAATTCCCAGTTTCAGCAGTAGAGGGCAGCAGTGCAAACCATAATTTTTGTCTGCATACTGAACTCTGTGTAACTGAGGCTGTGGTGTGTTTGATTAGAGATCAGACTTTAGAGCATGCCCTAGGGACAAGCATTTCTGGGTATTAAAGATTAACGTAACGTAACTGAAACCCCTATCCGCTGTGTCCTCTAGGTGTGTACCGGACAGTCAGCGCTCTTTTGGCCTGGGTATTCAGTGGATCGTTGTACGGACTCTTGGTATGCATCCAAACTGCTGTTACTGTGGTCAGAATCTCTAACATTGTGGACAGAAAAAGTCATACAGCGCTACAAACATGACTGCTTATTTGTATGACAATGTCATAAAAGGTTCCTTAAGAAAGATCATGTTTAATAATGTCTGACATTTAAAACTGACCATACAGTTCAGTTGACACTTATCCTAAAGTTATAATCTATCTCTTTGCCATGTTTGATTCTGAAGTATGCCTAACCCCCAGGCATATACAGTACTGTGGGTTTTACTGTATATGGAATAGAAATAGAGGCCTGCTGTGTCAGGGAAGATCCCTTTTCAAACATTTGTGTTCCCTTATTAGTTAAGTATCCAGTACTACTCCTAGTTTTATTTACAAGATACAACCACACAAATGATTTTGTAACAAGTTCTGAAATCTGTTATTTCAACTGTGCTCTTTTAAAAGCGTTTCTCAGTTATTATTTATTTAGCTTATTTATTTACTTTTTAACATAGATTGTGTCAATACAGCTGGGTGACCTTTGTAAGTAAAAATTCAATTTCAGCCGCTTAGGACGTCATCTATGTTTTAAATCCTGAGGAAGTTTCAAACACGCACTTGCATTCAGAAAATGTAGAACATTCTAACCTTAACCTGTGTGGGTCTAAGCATAACTTATTTTAACAGCACGTAACCACTGGCAAATTAGGGACAAAATTTGCTACAGGAAAAATATGGTGTGTCAGCTTAAACTGTCCTGGTGGTGAAGTATACAGACACACTCAGTGGAGAACTGCCATTATTTACTGCTCCGTGTTTCCCATGTGCTGTGGGCAGGTGGAATCCCAGGTCCCATTGCGTTTGGGTCCGTCATTGACATCTCCTGCCTGCTCTGGCAAGACCAGTGTGGAGAACAGGGCTCCTGCTACCTCTACCAGAACTCAGCCATGAGTCTCTACACGCTCATCGCAGGCCTCATATACAAGGTATCCATCTGTGCCCACAACACAGCAACTGGGTGGTGTAACAGTGCAGCAGGAATTGCCCTCGACTCAAATCTCTAGGCCTCCCCCTTGGGCATGGTCTGTGTAGGCTTCCTCAATGTGGTACTGTTGTCTTCCACATTCCCATGACATATGGCCGTTGGCTTATGGAAAGTGCCCCCACAGAGTGTGTGCCCTTTGGACTGGCATCCCATGCAGGGAGGACCATACCTAACACCCTGTGTCTCCTGGCTGCAGCCCTAGTCTGGATAAGCATGACTGGAAAATGGATTAATTCCTTTCTCGTACACAGTTCATTATCTGTGCTGATAGTTTTGTGGGTTGTTTGAGTATATATTTGTTATTTGTATTATGCTTCAATGAAAGTGTTGATTTCAGCATGTTTAAAAAGAACTAAGATTAAAAAAAATTGATTGTGATGGCCGAAGAGTAATTATTACAGCAGGGGCTTGTAGGTAAACATGTCTCTCTCTGTTCTGTGCTAGGTTCTGGGGACATTTTTCTTTCTGCTGGCCTGTCTTCTGTACAAGCCCCCTCCAGAGTCTCCACAGAGCAGTTGCGAGAGCACCGACAACGGCCTGGGGGACTCCGGGGACCTACCTGTGAAGGATGTCCCCACAGAGGTCATCGCCAATGTAAACGCACGGCTCTGACATGGTCCTCCTGCCCCCGAGTTTCTCGTGTGTGTGCGTGACTACGTGTGCCTGCCCACGTTCTCTTCATCATTGCCTTTCACCTTCAAGTCTGCAGCTCTGTCCAATGTGACTCGTCCCGTCAACAACGGTACAGTGACGCACAACACGGGGCTCCGCTCCCACTTTAAATCCACCCCCGACCCCTGGCCCCTGGATGTGACTCTGGGTGCCACAGTAGAACAACAGGGCTGCTACTCAAGGCCCTCTGAGAGGGAAAACACTGTGTGAATAGTTAGTGTAAAAGCTAAGTGAGCTTAACCTACATGGATAAGATAAACTTCACCAGAGCTGAGCTGCCCTGAGGTTTATTGGAAGGTCTGCTGAAAGCTTTACTGGAAGTGGGGATGGAAGTGTGTAATTCAGATGTCACTGAGGACAAGGAGAAAAGAAGGAGAGAATTCTGACAAAATCGTTGGCAAAAACATGCGCCTCATGATAGGCACACGATTAGGCGTTATTTAATTGACCTTCGGACATGTTTATTCATTTATTCATTAGCAGTATGATGTGCAGTTTTTTTATATTTCCATAAATATAAAGTGTTACATTTCTGTTAAACTAGAACTGACAGACAAACACAGACTATGACAACCAGATTACAGGAGCACAGGGGCCACAGCCGGCTACGTGGTAGCCCACTCATCATTGTATACAGAGCTGATGTCAGTACCATTAATAATCAGAGTGCCAAATATTGATTTTTATCATGGATTTATATTTATATATGTTTGTTTATCAAGGTGCATCTGGAAAGTAAAAAAAAAAAAATGCCGAAAGGTTGTTTAGTGGAGTGCACTGGAACTTTTAGTCATGAATTTAACCACTTCTGTTTAGGGAGATCTCCCCAAATCAGCTGTAATAGTACCAAAAGTGAGATGTTTATACACAAATGCGGCAGTGATTTTTTTTTTTTTTTGTTGTTTTAAATGTGTTTTCACTGTACTGACACATTTGTTTCCATTACATAATTTCTATTCCATTCTAAATAGCTGCATTTAGGTAATAGGGGTGACGTGTTTTCTTCAGTTTATTTTTTAAATGATTCATTTTGAATCAAAAATTCCAATCTATTTCTGCTTGTGTGAAAAGCTCAATAACTAATGTAACAGGAAACTATAAAGCGTAAAGTGATTGTTTAGATGTACTAACTCACCAAAAGGCAGTTTGGATATGCGGTAGCACAATTTCAAGTTTTCCAGCACGATTAACATATGAACACTCACTGAAACCTGGCAGTACAGGAATGACGGGTGACACTGCCAGTCTGTCTGTAACACACATCAGTACTGAATTCTGTGTGTGTGCGTGCGTGCGTGTGTGCGTGCGTGCGTGCGTGTGTGTACAGACTTGCCATGAGGGGCCTCAGTGGAAGTGACTATAACTCCCTGGCTGCCCCTGCCACACATGCACACCTCACAATTTAGAACTGCATATAAAACAATCCTTACAAATAACCCATTAACACAAAGTAATTTCTCTGTACCTTTTTTTTCGTGACATTACCCAGATAGCTGTGTTTGGTCAAAAAGTAACTAGTCTGTAAGTGAGAGAGGTAATTTTGTGCGTAAATGGTCAGAGATTCATTTAGTGTTTGTGAGTGAAACTGAAACGACTGGGCACGAAGCCAAAGTTTTAGGAGTCATTATGCACAAAACAGTTTTAACCAAGAGAGAGATTACAGTACTGTGTTTGTGTAAAGTTATGTTCACACACTGAGCTACTGTTTTCACAATTCTTACCTGTTACTGAATTTGATTTTTACTGTGTCCCTTATTGTGTGATGAAAACCTTCAGTCTGTTAATGTTAAAAAATAAGTGATTTAGGAAGTTGTATGTGAGTTTTGTTTGAGAGGGTAACACTGTACAGAAGAGAGTACTACAGTGGGATGAATGCCAGTTTGCACGAATGATTACACAATACACAAAGGAAATGCCCTACCATCTAATATGCACTACCAGTCAAAAGTTTGGACAGGCCTTATCAGACAGAAAGTATTCTTTATTTTCACAACTGTGTACCTTTTAGAATAACAGTGAAGGCGTTAAAACTATAAAATAACTGAAGTGGATTTATGCAGTGAGCAAAAAAGATGCTGAGAAAATCTAAAACCATCTTATAACAGACTTGTCTTGAGATTCTTTAAAATAGTCTCTTCTTGTATTGATTAGAGCTTTGCAAGCTCTTGGCCATCTCTCAGCTAGCTTCATTAAATATCCACCTGGGATGCATTTCCAACAGTTCTGAAAGAGTTCCTACGTACACTGACCACTGATTGGTTGGTCTTCCTTCACTCTCTGCTCCAGACATTTAACTGAGGGTGTCTGAACTTCTGACCAATAGTGTACATTTTCCTGTTCTGTTGACAATCTGCAGGTGTTGTTTTTTTTCCCCCAAAGTTTTTGGAAAAAACATCTCCGCCTGTTGTGCCTACCTATACTTCTTTTGAATGTGTTGCTTTACATATCAGTGGTTCTACTCCTAAAATACTTGTTGCTATTTATCAACCACTGAAATATTCTAAACAATTTCTAAATGACATTTCCTTGTTTTTAACCTCCTTATATAATTTCTCTCCTATTATTATTTTGCTGGGAGAGTTTAATATCCATGTTGATAATCCTGAAAATGCATTTACAAAGGACTTTTTATCATGTCTTGATGGTTTTGGTGTCAAACACCTTGTTGATTTTCCAACCCATTCCAAACGCCATACTCTTTATTTGGTTTTCTGTCTGAGGGTTTCACCTTCTGACTGTTCTACTCTTATTTTTTCTCTCTATGGGGGTAAACCATAAAGTCTGAGTAATGTTACTGACAGACTAGTTTTTTCGGTGTTTATATTTTCATTATCAAGCCTGTCCAGCAAAATTCCTTGTCTTTGCGTAATTAAAAAAATATGAACCTCTCTCCTGTAACCCCTGCTCTCGGTAATCTCCCACCCACTAATCACTTATCTAGCTCTGATGATTTGGTGTCTTTTTACTGCACTGAATTATAAACTCTTTTAGGTTATGTTGCACCTTTAAAAACCCAAACAGGATCTTTTCCCTGAGCTTGGCTTTCTCATGTCTAGAGCTTGACGTTTGGAATGTCTTTATAGGAAAACTGGCTTTACTGTGCATAAAGAAGTGTACAATGAACACGTTCAACTCTATAAAGAAACTTTCTTTAGTTAGATCTTCTTACTACGAGAATCTAGTGAAGGAAACTCGGGCATCGTTAACTTTTACTGTTAAAACCTTGTGATTTGCTACCACCACATATGTACTCTACTTCTCAATGTAACGCTTTTATGTCTTTTTTCAACTCTAAAATAATGAATTCATCAACAGCTAGCTTCCTCAATAAACACATCTGACAGCTCTTCTTACTCTGTTTCTGCTGATCTTCTCTCTTCCTCTCTGTTGACTTTTACACTTCCTTCTGACTCTAAAATTTCCAACCTTATCCTGAAATCTAAACTCTCTAGATGTCTGCTCATTCCTTTACCTACTTTGCTGGTTAAAGTATCTATCTTCATTTATCTCCCTTATCTTCTTCTTTTTCCTCTTTCGGCTGCTCCCTCTAGGGGTCGCCACAGCAGATTATTCTTCTCCATACCAGTCTGTTCTCTGCAGCTTCGTCTGTCACCCCAACCTTTCTCATGTCCTCCCTCACTACATTCATGAACCTCCTCTTTGGCCTTCCTCTTCTCCTCCTGTCTGGCAGCTCCATCCTCAGCATGCTTTTCCCTATATACTCTGTATCCCTCCTCTGCACATGTCCAAACCATCTAAGTCTCACCTATCTCACTTTGTCTCCAAACCACTTGTTTCTTCTTGCTAGTTCTGTTCCGTCATCCTTTAAAAATGCTGCTGTAATTCCTATCCTGAAAAAAAGACAGTGCCTGATGTTAATAATCTCTATAATTTCCATCCAGTTTCAAACCTTCCTTTTATTGTAAAAATTCTGGAAAAGGTAGTGGCCTCATAGGTTCTGACATTGAAAACAGCAATTAGTTTGAGTTATTTCACCTTGGGTCCATCCTAAACATAATACACAAACCGCCCTTGCAAAAGTCACTAATGACCTCTTGTTTGCTGCTGATGTGGGATTCCTGTCTATTTTGTCCTAGTGGATCTGAGTGCATCTTTTCATACTGTCTCACACATGATATTTTAAAACCATTTAGCTGCTATTGGTATTAGTTACTTATTTTGCCTGGTTCACTTCAAACCTTTCAAATCTGTTCAGTAAAAAAAAAAAACTTGCTCACACTCAACTCCTGATAATTTCGGTGTTCCACAAAGTTCTATTTTAGGCCCTCTTTTGTTTCTCAGTTGTCTTCTTCCTCTTGGCAATATTTTCAGGAAATTTAGTATTCAGTTTCATTGCTATACTGACGATACTCAACTTTACCTATCTGCAAAGCCTGATTCTGTTGTTCTACCTTTTTGTCTTACTAATTGTTTGTCCTGGGTACTAAATCTACTCTTTCTAGGTGTAACACACCATCAACCACTAGGTGTCTCCCTTGTTTCTGTGCTGCTCTGCCCCCTGGTAATTTCCTTGTGTTCTTGTCTTGTTAAAAACTTAATTTTTTTCACCCGTCCTGGTGCTTGTTTTTGTTTCTATTTAAACTTCGTATTATTGTCACTCCCTCACCGGTTATTGTAGGTCTTTTCCTTGTTCTGAGTCATGTTCCTGACTGTCCTATTTTTACTATTGTAATCCCTTTATGTGCTTGTTATATCCTTACTTTCTTTTGTACCCAGTCCCTATTAAAGTCCTCATGCATATAGACTCTGCGTTTGCCTTTCATTTTTGTTGCACGAGGCTTAATAATTTCTCCCTTTGTGTTGATGATTCCACTGTTTCCGTGTCTCTCCAGGTTAAAAACCTAGGAATTATTTTTGACAATACACTGTCCTTTAAATCCCTTATTAATAATGTCTCTAAGTCATGTTTTTTTTCATCTCCATAACATTATGTGTCTCCATCCCTCTCTCACTCTGTACTCCGCTGCCATTCTTACTTGTGCTTTGATAACCTCTTGCATTGGTTATTGCAATTCAGTCTATCCTGGCACAAGCTTCTCTAGAAACTGCAACTAATTCAGAATTCTGCTTCTTGTATAATAACCCGAACTGCCTACAATGATCACATCACCCCTTACCTCCAACAACCTGTCAAATATTGACTTGACTTCTTGCCTTCAAAGCTCTCCATAGTCTTGCACCACCCTATCTCTCCTTTATACTGTTGTATACAATTTCTTGTACTCTCTGATTCTCCTTCTCCTTCTAGGCTTTTTTATTACTACCCCTGCCCCCTTAACCTAGGGTTACCAGATACCTGCTTATCCAAAGGAGGACACCGAAGGTCAAAAAGGAGGACAAAGCCTCACAAAGGAGGACAAAGAACAATATATATGTTATACAATATATATTCGTATAGCAAATAAGAGAACACAAATGGCAATGTGTCATGTGTGTGTAGCTGTGTTCATACTAATTAACGCATTAAACACGCGTCGTGCGGTTGAGCGGCTCGAGCCTCAAATAAATTTTTTACGATTAAAACATAGAGATGATGGCGTGCAATTGCAGGCAACAACACGACCACGTCAGAGATCGATTTTCACATTTTAACACAACGCCAGCCAGACAGAGGACACAACCTCAAAAAGGAGGACATATCCTCCTTTTGCCAGATGTCTGGCAACCCTACCTTGACCACCGTGGGTTTTTGAGCCTTCAGTTGTACTGCTCGTTGTCTTTGGAATTCTCTCCCTGATTATATTCATGACAGAGTGCAGGGCCACATTTACATCTGGCCTTAAGGTCCATCTCTGTAGAAGTGCATTTTTTTGGTGATTGTTGATCGTGCTTATATTGAATTCTGAGTATTGTTCCATCTGTTGAATTTTATGTTGTTGTTATTTCTTTTCTGCATAGTGACCTTGAGTGCCGTAAAGGCGTCCTTTATAAATAAAATGTATTATTATTATTATTGTTATTATCCATCCATCCATTATCTTAAACGCTAATTCCTGGTGAGGGTCACAGGGAAGCCTGGAGCCCATCCCAGAGCACATAGGGCGCAGGGCAGGGGACACCCGGGGCGGGGCACCAACCCACCACAGTTATTATTATTATTATTATTATTATTATTATTAAGATTATTTGAAATTCTTCATGTTGTTTATTTAAATAATTTATGCATACTGAAAGGTGTTTCAGACAAAAAAATCCAGCACTTTTAATCAGGTTGAAACTAAACCAAGTGAGTGTATTTTGAAGCTGAGGTCTCCGTGTGCCTTGGAAATGTCACTGTTTGTGTCACTGTTTGAGCACGTGTGAAGACTGATGTCTTCCTAAGAAAGCAGTGAAGCTGCAGTGCGTTTCTCTTTAAGTCCTCATCTTTTTGGCATCAAGAACATGTGACAGTGTGAGATACAGTATATATCAGTGTATAATTTTCGTAATTTTATTTTACTTGTCTTACCTTATTCAAGCAGTTGCCAAACATTTACCATGTGTTAGTGCATGTCTGAAAGGCTTCTGTTATGTTATATGTCAGTATATGTAAATGTGATCAGTTTTACAACCTTTTTTGTTTGGTGCTTAGTGAGTTTTATGTCCAAAACACAAATGAATAGCTAAATTGTAATTTTTTTTTATTCCAAAGAAGCAAGCCAAACAACATATTGTTGTTGTTGTCATTTGTTTGAATGTGTGAATGTGTGTGTTCGGTTTTAGTTGTCAACTTTGTTTTTGTTTTGTTTGTTGTCCAATTCCCAGATGATTACTGTAATGTTGAGGGTGATGTTATCCTGCTGTGCGTGTGTGTACGGTACAGTCCCCCTATACAGACAGCGCCGCCTGCCTTTACTATCACATGTACATTCACGGCCTGTAGCTGCTGTATTTACATACAGTGCATAAACTTTGGTGGGGGTCAATTTAAACTCAAGCATATAACATCACATATAAACTCAGTAGTCTTGCCTCATTCAGTTAAACATGCGAGGAAAGGTTTGTGCACCTTGTCAGTCCACATTCCTACACATGTTTCTTTTCTATCTCTGCTACTGTGCTCCATCAGTCTCTGTCTCTGCATTCTGCCACCAGGTATGAGCCTGTCCCCTTTCTCAGACTCCTAACCTCCTCTGCATTTAACAGCCTGGTGGCTCAAAAGGTAGACAATCAGGCTGGGATGCAGAGGTCTCCCCGTTCGAAGCCCAGCCAGCTGCGTCCTTGAGCAAAACACTCAAATGCTAGCTCCCCGGGCACCACATGTGGCCGGCTGCCCACTGCTCCCCTTGGGGGATGGGCTAAATGCAAAGAAGTAATTTCCCTCTGGGATTAATAAAGTACTATAAAATAATGTTTAAAAACTCAGAATAAATGTGTTGTCATAAAGAAAATACTGTGTAGTGCAGTAAATGGTCAATGTTTTATTCCTATACAGTTGTGGGTTTGTAGAAGCCAGCAGATGGCAGGCAGACACATGTAGAAGCCAGCAGATGGCAGGCAGACACATGTAGAAGCCAGCAGATGGCAGGCAGACACATGCCCTGTGTTGCTCCTGAGTTCTTATTGAAGGGACCTAGTCCTTGCCTAGTGGGGGATATAAACATGTATTATATGAGTCAACAAGGAACAGCCAGAGAAAAACAGTAAAACTGTTTTATTCTTAGTACATTATCACTTTTTGTGTTTCAAGCTGGTTTCAAGTAGTGAGGCCTATTGGACCCAGTGCATAACAGATTGGATCAGTTCTTTTGAGGTCAGCTCATTTTAGAAATAAAACAAAGGGAAAGACACATACCAAGGCCAGACTGTTGTAATGACATCTCCTGATTTAGACATGGGTTTTTTGACACCTGGGTGTATCTGAAAGAATCAAATTGGAGCATTGTTTTACTCAGACAAGCTGTGAAAGGGTGATCGGGTGAATCGGGTTTTATTCCATCTCACTACTCTAGACGTGAACATGGACTGCTTACTGTCCAGATGCTGCAGTCACTGCAGTGCCACATTTTCCTAGAAGATTTTTTTTCTTCTCCAACCCCTTCTGCTGCTCTTGACTCCTCAACAGTAAATGGTGCAAACCACGACATCGGGCACAGAGACCAAGGGAAGAGGGGCACGGCAGTCCGCAGAGGGCACCAGCAGTCTGCAGAGAGCACGGCAGTCCGCAGGGAGCACCAGCAGTCCACAGAGGGTACCAGCTGCCACTGCACAGTTGTGCCTGTCCCATTGTGAAGACAGGCCCGTGTTTGTAAACCAAGAGACTCGGTCACAGAAAGCGTGCACTCCATAGCTTAACATGTTTAGCATGCGGTGGGAAAAAATTGATACAGTGACAATGAAACGGTTAACAAGTATACACTGTCTTCAATGTCTGGAAGTAGAATCATGTCAACTGGATGTCTTTATTCTTGATAGGAACGGTTCACTATTCATTCAAGTAGCTTCTTCAGCCAGAGCTGAAATTGGTCAGGGACCCCATATTTATCCTCCAGGGTGGTTAACTCACTTGGATAGGCTTGTTGGCTGAACAATGGCAGAGAGTCTTAGAGATGTAAACCTTGATTGATATGATTCAACTTCCAAGACTGTTCCACCTGGATGGCTGAGAATCTTCACCGACATTGTGTCATCAAATATAGAAATAATCACAAAATTTTAATTACAGTGATTGATTCACTGTGAAGATGTCCCCAGTAGTTCCAAGTATTTTAGGTGCCAGACCTTTTGACAACCAGAAGACAGTGAAAACTGTAGTGTTTGTGGTGAAACGGTGAAAAGTGTAGAGTTTGTGGTGATTATGAACCGTGAGAAGGGAGGTCTGCCTTTGCAGCCCACGCGTCAGTCTTACCCCACAGTAAACTACAGCGGAAAAGTATTTTGTAAAAAAATAATAACCTAGATGTGCATCTGTGTTTTTTTGAAAGAGGCTGCATAATTCAGGGATGCCTTTCAAATTTTTGCATTTAGTTTTTTTGTATTTTTTGTGGTGAGATTGTATCTCACATTACAGAAATTAACTTTTTTCTGGAGTATTCGATGTGTGTGTGTGTGTGTGTGTGTGTGTGTGTGTGTGTGTGTGTGTGTGTGTGTGTGTGAGAGAGAGAAAAAGAGAGACTAAGCCTTGCTCTTAAATGCCCTTAAAACCATTAATCACTCATCATCCATTTTTCATGTTAGACTTCCTGATTTTTCACAGTTATAGGTTACATTTGTAGGAAAGTTTTGATAACCCTCCTAAACACTGTTTAACCAGTTAATAACCTTCCTAAACTCTGTCCAACCATTAACTGTAATTAATATATAAGCAATGCAAAGCCATAAATATTGAATAGTTGTAGTGCTTGAACAGAAAGATGAGGTTTCCTTTGATGTTGGTCAATATGCCTGTTGTTCAACGAGATTTTCAAATTGTGTGGAATTGTATATATTAGTGTATCTAGTGTTCATTTTGTCACCCTAAGCTGCAGAAATTGATATTGGTGTAATAGTCAGAAATGCTGTCTCTGATATTGTTTCTTTTGTACTTTTATAGTTTTTATTAATGTTTTTATAACACTCAATGTCTTCAATGTGCATACAGTTTTAAGATATGGCCCTGAAATACAAAGTGTGTCGGATCTCTTTACTGTGATTTTTCGTGTGCCTGGTTAAAAATAATGAGTCATTACTACCCAGTGTACAAATTGGACTGACTTTATATGAGAAGCATCTTTGGCTGGTTATCGGGAAGAAAGAGGCACGAGCCTACACTGTAATTCAGATGTTCATACAATTAGTTACATAAGAATTGTTTGTGTGTGTCTTCATATTTTAATATTAAATATTTAATATTAAATGTTTTGACCTCTCACAAATAGAGGTATAAAACAAGTTTTAAAATGTGACTGTGATATGACTTTTCTAATGGATATAGGAGTGTGCTCTTTCCACCCCTTGATAAGGTTTGTGATAGGTTTGTATTTCTTTTCCTTTTTTCTGGGTGATGGATTTCATACGTAACTGGTACCATCTTGCATATGATGGTATACGGTCCTTGCCATTTGGCCAACAATTTATTGGTGCCTGATGGAAGGAGTAGCAGGACCTTCTGACCTGGTTGGTACTGCTGGTGGAGGGCATTCTGATCATACCACCACTTCTGGATCTGTTGGGCTTTCCAGAGGTTCTGCTACTTATGTCTTTGTCTCATTGTGGAGAGAAGCATGTTTTTGCTAATCACTGAAAAATTATTTTAATCACCCACCCACATAGGCACCTGTAAATTTACATCCATCAAAATAAAGGAAGATCACAGGCTGAAAGGAACATTTTGTGTTACCAACTTTCACCAACAGAGGGCAGGCCACTTCTATGTTTGTAAACATAAATTCAAACCGTCTTTGATTTTCAGTCTGCTGGCGCTTGTTAAACATATTTTGGGATTAATTATTTAATTAGTGATTTCTTAATTTTTTTCACTTCCTGATTTGACATTGAAAAGTGAAATCATTAACATGTAATTTGAGTCTAACAGTGACCCCACTAAATGATATAATTATTTTTCTCTCTGAATAATACGAAAATTTATTGTAAACTTAAATAATTAAATGGACAAAGATTTTTCACACAAATTGTGTAGTGTCTGTATATAAGAGACTAAAACTTTCTGTCATTCTAGCCAAGAAACTATAGTTTTTTTAAGCTTTTTTTTAAGCTTTTCACAGCTATGGTAGGCTTTTGCATGTTCTCCCTGGGTTGTGGGTTTAAATGTGGCTCTTGGCATCATGTTTGTGCAGTTTGTATATTCTCCATGGGATTGGATTTTTTTTCTCTGCATTCTCCAGTTTTTTCCTACAGCCTGAAGACTGGTTATCATGTCCCCTGTGTCCACCTAGGTGTCACTGGGTTCTCCCTGTTTCTATGCTTTTTTTCCTATGCATTCCTAGTGTGGACCTCATTAGTGCTATCACCAGTTTCTTCTTTCCTAGTGTGCCCTACTTAAACCCTTCTCTTGTGTTTGTCCTTTGCCAGTTGTTGTCACCACTGTATGGCCCTGTAATGTTTTCAGAAAGTCTCTATTAGTATATAGTTTTTACCATCGATCCTTGTTATCCTGTATTTTTACCCCATCTGCCTCAATAAAACCCTTCACACGTTAGACTCAGTCTCTCCTCCATTCGAGCGTTCCCCAAAACATTACAGTTGGATTGGGCGAAGGACCGATTTCAGTTAGAGTGTGATTCCCAACAATACAATGGTGAGTGTACATAAGGATTAAATACGAAAACAAAAAATAAAATTCTAAACAAGTCCAAATACAAACAGCTGACAAATGGACAACATTATTAAAAATGTCACTGTGAGCTTGATGCCAGTGCATACTGTACAAACAAATATTGTCACCATTTATGAAATGCATTAATCTCATTGTGACATTCTTGGGTCTTTAAGGTATAAAAAGCAAATAATACTAAATACTTAAATAATACATTTTTTTTTATCTTTTCCATAATCCCATATCCTCCTATCCAACTACTGGCTTAGGTGGTGGTGTATAAATGTAGGCTGGTTAGCTCAGTTGGTTAGAGCTTGAACCCTGAATGGACCAGCTGAGTGCTTCATGCTTTTAGGTGGCCTCGTTGCTCAATGGGAAGAACATCAAGCTGAAATGCAGTCTTCCAGATCCAATCCCAGCCTAGCCAGGTGTGTCTCTGAGCAAGACACTATGTGCTAGCTCCCCGGGCACCACGTGTGGCTGCCCACTGCTCCCCCCAGGGCATAACGTATGGCTACATGACTGAAACGATGCTTCTTCAGGTCCCTCTAGCAGTGATCACACACTTTTACTCTGGAACAATAATTAACTTGAATTCTAGCTCAATACACAGAAGTATTTGGAATTTTCAGTGAACAATCGCTGTGAACTCATTTCTTTAGGGCAAGCCTATTGTTTTACTCCTTTAGGTCAGTGCTTTAATGCCATTTATTTCATTCTAGACTTCGGAGTTTACATTTGCTGAATACTGACAACACTTTTTTAAAGTTTGCTTTTAAAATGCTAATTTGTAGCATCCATTTTGTCAGTTCAGTATATGTGTGGAGCAGGTAAAAGAGTCTATCATAATGTCCACAGTGTTCTGACAGTATTTAGGAAAGGTGAAAACCAAAAAGTACCCGAGGGTGCACAAATCCAGATTAACGAGAGAGCTGCCATTTCAGATTAATGCTGCTGGCTTTTCCTTACACGTAGGATCAGATAGTGCTGCAGTCTCGAACCACCTTAAAACACATCCAGCAAAGTTTTTATGACATATGGGACAAACTAACAGTTTACTTTCCTAAGACTACTGTAAATAATTGATGTAAACACACAATATGTTGAAAAGGCGTTAAAATATGGGTCAGTGTAACACAGTGTTACACAATGTAAATTCTGTGACATTAGAATACCAATTGTGGCTATTGGCATTTCGAAACTCTGTTGGTAATTTTTGCCTCAGTGTTGACCTGAACATATTGACATGACCTGTTCCTTCTCCACTAATGGCAAACTGATGCACTTTGACAGTTTCTTAACTGCTGAGGCTGGACGAAGCGAAATGACCCTAATTCAGTTATAGACGGAGAAACACGGAACCTCTTTGTAGAGCATGTGTCAAGGTTCCTCCAACATTAGGATTTGTAATCTGACAGAACCAGCTGTGCTTACTCTGGTTTTCTAATAGCTGCAAGCAGCCCATTGAGTGATGGTGGGTGTGTAAGCAAATGAAGAAATGTTGAATAAAACTTTTCCAGCATTTAAAAGATAAATGGAGAGGCAGCTGACATTCCTCAGATGTTAATAACATCAACATGATGATGTTGTGTGTGTGTGTGTGTGTGTGTGTTTGTGTGTGTGTGTCAGCAATACACCCCTGTGGTCCTTTAAAATTATTTTTGTTGCATTACTTTCAAATACTTTCTGTTGTCCTTTTTTAGACTCCAACTGTTCTTTCATGTCTGGACTGGGTAATGATTTGCCTTCACACCCCTTGACATTTTTAGAAAAAGGCTTATATTTCCTCTCTACTGTTTTCTGATGGATTTTCCCTACTAAGACTTATATCGTAATAGTATTGTTATAGTTAACTGCTATAATTTCGTTGTCATTGGTTTTCATTTTGTGTTTTTTTCCAACACATTTATTATTGGTAGATATGAGGGGTGCTGTGTTTGACAAGAATTGAATAGAAATGTGTTGACTAATGTAGATACAATGACATTGATGACACTTTTTAAAGCAAATATCCATAATTTTAAAGGAATAGTAGTGGATAAACACAATATAGAACATGTGGCAAATGTCCTTTTTTGAGTCCCACTTAAAACTTACCAAAACAGCATGTGTTCCCGATCCTTCACAACAGGTACATAGAACTAACAATAAAAATATAAGATTAACCTGACTGGTGAGCAGAAAGTAAACATTAAATCAATTCCTCTTAACTAAATTTGCAGAGCCCTCAATGGAAAATTGCTTATGAGTATAGCAGTGAAAAAATAGTCAGAGCAGTGATTATTTTATAAGCCTAGATCATCTACTCGTTTATCAGTAGTTAAGAAAAAGTAATAAAACTATGAAAAACTGATGTTGTCCATTATTGTGACAACGTTCAGGTCTTATATCACTAATGAAAATAATTCCATCTTTGCAAGAGCAGAAATTTTAAAAATGCACTACATCAAACTTTGACAGATAAGCACTGTTACTTTAAAATATCTATTTTTCAATTCTATGTCTATACATCTATGTCTCTGCCTGGCAGACACACAAAACAAGTAAATATGACCTCTAACACTACACTGGGTAGACAATAAATGAAAGGAGAAAACAGCAAATGGGCAGGTGATTCCAGACACTAACCAGTTCTTATGTGCCTGTTTTCAGCATCGAGCATTTTTGTATATAGGTTTGAAGAAGAGTGTTACAAGGTGCCACCCTTGCCCTGGAGTATAGAAACCGCTCCAGCTGTGTAAAACAACCAAGCTGGTTGTAAAAGAGACTACAGAGACAAATCATCATGACATAACCAGGGAGGGAGGCAGAGAAGTGGAAAAGCGGAAATTACCGGACAGATGCTCTCCATGTTCTGTCAATGGCAAGCAGACACCTGGCCCCAAGTACACCTCACATGGTACACTCTCTCCCAAGCTTAAAAACATATGCACTGCAATTTCCCTACACGGTCTGATGCAAGGGCCATCTGATAAACATTGTTTTGTTTGATCAAATACTTCAGACACAAGTACGTTGAAATAAAGAAGGTTTATAAGAGACACTGTTGTTTGGAAATTTTCTTGGCTGCTGTTTTCATGACAGTCACTTTTCACTGACTGAGCATATTTCAGGATTGCTGCACAGCACATAAGCCGATTTTCATTATTTATTTATGTATTTATGTCTTTTATCCTTCCACAAACTGCTAAGCTGGTCTGAGATATTGGCAAAAATCACGAAAAAAGTTGTCTACTATGCAGGAAAGGAGCATTTGCCTTAACCCTACTGTTTTCAGCAGAAGATTTCTTTATCTGGAGTACTGTTAGTTCTCTGAGAGATGCTCTTAAAGCCAAAGTGTTTGCTTTCTGCAAGTGACATGGAAATCACACGAAGAGCCATTTGCTTTTCACGTTTATTTAAGTTGCATTTTCCAATGAATCATTCTTAATAATAAAAAAATTTGGTAATTAGTTGCTAGTAGTAACACTGTTATTTTTCCTTTAAAGTGTTTGGTGTTTGCTTTAGGACTTGCAAGACTCCCATTTCAGAGCAGTGAGCACACACAAACACATGGCGTGGAGGTGAGCAAACAGTGCACAGCTGGGTGTGTTAGCACAAGACCCCGTACATCTGGCACTTCCCCGTGTCACAATGCTTCGCCATAATGTGAAAACTGCCCTGGGTCAGTCGGAATGTACACCATGAAAATACTTCGAAACATTTGATACCGTACACAGTATACTTATATTCAGGAGTTTACACAGACACAGCATGGAATGGTTATAAATCTTCTCAACGGCTTTTAGATAAAATGGACAATTAAGGAATATTTACAGTGCTGTGAAGAAGTTGCCCCCTTGTGATTTCCTTAGTGGAGCTGGAGAAAGCATGCAACCGTGTGGTTTAGGAGGTTCTGCAGGAATCCAGGGTGCCTGGAGCACTGCTGAGGTTCTGTGAGCATGTAAGGATGCCCCCTGGAATATTGCCACCAAGGCTTTTCCAGGCACATCCTACTAGGTAGAAACCTCAGGGTAAGCCCAGAATGTGCTAGGGAAACTATATCTCCAAACTGTCTTGGGAGAGCCTCGAGATCCCTCAGTAATGGCGGGAGACTGTTGCGTGTGAAAGGGAGGTCTGGTCCGACCAGGGCAGTCTGCTGCCACTGCAACCTTAATTTGGACAAGTGTGTGGAAACTGACTGATTGATTGACTGTCTGACTGACTGACTGACTGCTTTGAAGTGATAGTGGGCTGGCAGTGAAGACAGTGAAGCCAACTGAGACCTGGGAAAAAAATCGATTAGCTCCTGCTGAGGGGCCCAACTTAGCTACAGGAGCTGCTGGAGGGATATTCACTCAAACCACCTTCATTACTGTCTACTACACCAAAAGTTCTTTGGAAAATTTATTTAGTCCCACAGAGTGAAGCTCCACAGCTCAGTGCAGGTGTTCAAGGTCCTCACAGTGATCTTCCATTAGCTTCTTTTATGGATTAGCATTTATGTAGGTCTGCTGCACAGGCCCATGAAGAAATCCTTTTCTGTCATGTAGTGTCCTTAATTAGTGAACCAGATGTCAAAACATCAACATAATTGTGTTCTCTGCTCTCTTGAAAAGGAGCTGATGAAGGCGTAGTGCTGCTGTTCATTCCGTTATCCCCAAAGAAAGCAGAGCAGGAAGGGGTACGTCAACAACCATCTCCAGCAGCAGACAAGAGTCTGTACGGCCTTTTTGTTCCACCCAGACTACACCATAGGTCAATTTTGGTGACATTCATTCATTAGCAATATATTTTTATTACGAGTTGGGGAAAAAAGTCAATTTCTAAATTGCATGTCATGCTACAGTAATGTATTGACAAAGAACACCAAACTGACCACAACTTTGACATTCAAACATTGCAAAAAAGCATTGGCCTGGCAGTGAGGAGTAATGAACAGTGTGTAAATGATTAAACGGGAGTACGTCTGAAAGCTGTGCATGCGCCAGTGCCGCTGTCGCATTTTACTCAGCATTCTCATTACGTGTTTTATTACAAGCAGGTTCACTAAATCAGAAATACAGTCACAATTAACCTGTATGAGTGCTGCTCTGAAGGTTGAAGAGTACAGGTGGCTCATTTGCAGATGATTAATGGCCGACTTGGCAATGAGAACTCATGCAGAGAGACTTAATGTTGAGGATTCTGAAGGCTCTCTGCAAAACTCCTTAATATCAGCCTCGTCATGTGTTTTCCACAGCAATTAGCTGAAATAATCACATGGCGTAAGTCAAGCACAGGTAGAGAGAGTGATTCTGCACCCACTCTGCCTTTCATCACAAGCACACGGCCGCTGTCGTTTTGCAAATCTGTTTGCATATGGGACCTCGAACGTGGCTGCCAAACAGGAGGGTACTGTCAAATTAATTTGTTTTGCATAAGCAATCAAGGCTATGTAGCATAAAATGGGAGCTCACAGCAGATGTTTTGGCGGCTAACACAACACGGGACAATGCGTACGTTTTGCAGAGACTGCGTTGGTGCTCCTTTATCCAAGCAGAGGCAACACATACAAGCTGGTCACAGCTCAGTTTATGCATATACTACGCTCGCTTCTATACTGGATTCAAAAATCCGGGCAAACAGCACACAATGATGGAAAAGTGACGACAGCCAATGGCAGGGGTGCCCAAATATCATCGCAGTGCTGTGTGAATGAATTCAGTATTTTAACCACAGTAATTTATTTTAAAAAGAACTAAGTACCTCCTAGGTAAAGTTTGAGTACATTGCTGGGAACAGGATCTACAGGGACATAAAAACACAGACACTCCCCACGGGCACTAAGACTTCTGTGCTGCATTTGTTCACAATTACTTCATTTAAACTTCCTCAACAGGAATAAAGAAAACTTAAAAAAACTGTTGAATCTAATCAGCTAAAAAAAGAACATTTTATAGTAACACAATAGCATAATGTAAGTATGTGGAACGCTGCTATATTTGGCCTTAAGAAGAATAGGCAAGGCAAGGACAGTCTTTTTACAACCTGAGAACATCTGATGCTCTAGAGTGATACATCAATGAACAAAAATAAGAATCCTCGACTTGAATGTAAAATCAGTGCTGCTCTATGGTTCTGACACCTGGAAGATGACAAAGACCGCAATCAATAAAATGCAAACCTTTATTAACAACTGCCTAAGAAAAATTTGTAACTTTCACCAACCAGACAGGATCAGAAATAACAATTAGTGAATGAGGACACAACAACTACCAGCAGCACACAAAATTGGAAGAAGGAGGATCAGGACACTATATGAAAACCAATGTCAGCTACAAGCTTTCATATGGACCCCTCAAGGAAAGGAGAGAAGAGGCCAGCCAAAAACCACCTGGTGTCAGAACCTCTGGGTAGATATCAAGAGATTGGAAAACACCTGGTATCAGATAGAAAAGCAAGCAAATAATTGAGAACTCTGCAAGCCCCTTGTCGATGGTATACCCCAGTAGGGGTGCCAGGGACTCACTATATCTGTCCTTGGAAATCAATGTAAAAACAAACTCTAACATGTCTAGAAGGATATAACGTCAAGTTCACTTATGAGTCTTATTGTTAAGAATCAGATGAGCCATCCATTCTTTTTCTCATCAAAATTCTTAACAGAATGTCATTAAAACTCCTTTCCAAATTACATTGTACTTTTTGTGTGTGCATGTGATTGTGTGTGTGTGTGTGTGTGTGTGTGTGTGTGTGTGTGTGTGTGTGTGTGTGTGCGTGAGTGTGTGTATGTGTCTGTGGGACAAATGAAGCCATTAGTGCCTTCCTCGAGACCAGTCAACGGAACTCTGTTCTAATGAAGTGCTGAGCAGTTTTCTAATCACAGTTCCAGATAGCACTGTTCACGCTGATAAATAAAAGCGCTCAGTCACGGCGGCTGCCCTCGAGCCTGGCCAACCCCGTGGCATGGCTGTATGCAGGAAGCGGTAAGGAATGAAATCAGTGTGCTGCGATCTTGCCCTGTCACACACGCCTCCTGCCGCAACCATTAATCATGCTCATGGCGATAGTGCGCCTTAGCAGCTCTCCTCCGAGGCATGCCCCATCACGCCAGCGGCCTGCAGAAACTCCGTGAGTCACACGTCAGAGAGTTCATGCAAAGTCCTGCAAAGCACTGCAGTGAGATGCTACACACACACACACACACAGCATAGCCGCTAACACACCCTTCTTCAGATGGAATGTATGTGTGTAACACTGTACCTCAGGTGTTATCTCCAAAGTAGAAAGTCATCCTTGGCACTATTGTACTCTCTTTACTGTGGGATGCAATTTATGTAATAATTTTATTTCTAAAAGACCTAGTTGTAACTGTTTGGTCAGAGTAAGTTAACCTCATCACAAAATGATGTGTATGTCATTTGCAGGCTAATCGAATTTATCATAATTTACAGAATCAGCATACGTTGTCACCCCCTCCCCCCAAACACACATACCACACATACTACAACTTTAATATATCCAATCTGGTCTCACGTTCTTCACAAAAATTACTTTAGGGAAGTGCAGATTCCCCCCCGCATAGCTGGTGTGCAAAAACAGTGGGAGCTGATACCCGTGAACAAGGCTTCATTATGGAAAGCGACCATCTGAAGCTGCTTCTGTGGACCAATCAAATCTATCGCTTGTGAATAATACATGATCAAGAAAAATAATATCAAATATAAATATGTAAAATTAAGAACTGTTACTTATTAGCAACCACTAGAATCCTGAACTTACCTAAATTTGCAGGTGCTTTGTTTTATGGTGTCGCTTCAGTATGTTTATGAGACATTTGATGACTGTACAAACTCTACTAAGTATAGAAGAGAATGAAAACTTAGGCACTGTTAGTTTCCAGCTAAAAATGCACTGACCACAATTATGAATACTTTCATCTATATTATATATTACTTACTCATTAATGTAGATACACAGTGCTTAGGTACATTGATAGTCAAACCATCACATTTACATCATAATTAGTTTTGATCGTTACCCCAGTCTCCAGTGGATGGATCAGCTGCACCATGAAGATGTAAAACCTCTGCCTTGGGAACCCACTGCCTTCTGAACCCAAGTATTTTTCTTCCAGGTGTACAACATTCTTTGAGTGATGAATCTGGATAGTTAATGATGTGTTAATGGTCTTTAATTTAAAACTCTGCTTCTTGAAACAACCTCCCACCGCACTGCATTCACTTATCAAAAACTTTTAACGACATTCAGCTGTGGAGACCATCTGTTGCTATAGTTATTTAAAGACTTTGGACTGCTGTAATGTTTTGTGTGAAAGCAGAGGCCAGAGATGGGGTCTTTGTGTCTCTGCTGGGTCATGTAGTACACAGAAGTGCAGATGTTACTGGTAAACCTTATGTGCTTGTGAAAGGTGCCTTGGGGCTTAAGTTGTAGGCAAGTGTTTGAAAGCCTTTTAGCTACCATATTTGCTCATATGCTCTCAGGGTGAAAGAGAGAGAGAAAGAGAGAAAGGGAGAGAGAGAGGGAGAGACAGAGAGAGAGAGGGAGAGGGAGAGAAAAGGAGGGAGAGGCAGAGAGATTAGATGGGGGAGAGAGGAAGTGAGAGATGGGGAGAGACAGAGAGAGAGAGGGAGAGAAAGGGAGAGAGGGGGAAAGGCAGATGCAGAGAGAGAGAGGGTGAGAGACAAGGAGAGAGAGAGAGAGAGAGAGAGAGAGAGAGAGAGAGAGAGAGAGAGAGAGAGAGAGAGAGAGAGAGGGACAGAGAGAGAGAGAGACAAAAAAAGAAAAACTCAAATTTTATATATCTCAATGTTTT
>JABJVR010014508.1:6281-42522 GCA_025773905.1 Chitala chitala | reverse complement strand
ATGTATATAACGCAACGCTACAAACCACATTATGGGGTTATATATGTGCAGCGTTAACACAATGTATATAACGCAACGCTACAAACCACATTATGGGGTTATATATGTGTAGCGTTAACACAATGTATATAACGCAACGCTACAAACCACATTATGGGGTTATATATGTGCAGCGTTAACACAATGTATATAACGCAACACTACAAACCACATTATGGGGTTATATATGTGTAGCGTAACAGAAAACTGGTAATGCAGCAATATATTCTTAAGACCATTTTCTGTGTTTCTATAAATAAATGCAAACAGCATTGCAGAACCATGAGATTATAGTGTGCTAAATATTTAAAATGCAAAAATATATCAAACTCATAAATTGATCACGTTGGCAAACGTTACAAACATTATCATAATCATCTGAATATTCACTCCCATAATTTATTGCTAGCAAATTAAAAATCTTTGAACAAAATGACATCTTTCTGCACATAAGCAAAAACGTTGACGGTATCGAGTGAGTTTTTTCAGAGTAAACTGTCTCTCGTGTATGAAAACAGAATTCTGCAGCATATGCAAAAAGGGCGGAACAACTCAGCACTCATACATACATAGTATTTACATAGATTTGCAAAAATGTTAAACAGGGGAACCTTTTAATCACACTGCAGTAACAAGACCAGGGACGGAAGTAAGGCGCAGCCAGGGTGCGTTTCTGTCACCTGGTAATTCGCCTCCATTTTTCACTTTGCTGCCAGATTGCTGAGATCAAGCATGACTGAGGACTGCTGATTCAGTATCTTCCATCAACGTACTATATGAATGCATAAAAACTGAGCTAGGCATTAATTAAGAGAATGAACTGTTTCTGCACCCCCTCCCGGGGGGGGGGGGTTCACAACCTCCAGCAGACAGCAGCTGGCAGTGAACTCCTTGATCCAGGGCAGCAGAGGTAGGTCACAGACAAGCAGCACAATCTGCTCTGCATGACAGTCTGCCGGAGGCCTCGCGCGGTGTAACACTTCCCCAGGGCTGCCAGAAAAAACACGCCGGTGTGGTAAAACCGCCATTAAAAAGGTCAAACCCAAGGAAAGACCCTTCTCAGACTCAAGCAGACAGACCGTGTTACTTGCCAACAAGGATGCAGGAGAGCAGAAGCCATGGTAACAAGTGAAGCATCTTCTGTTACCAGAGTGCCACGTATTATCTGCCCAGGACAGCACAGAACAACATCAACAGCAGAGCATCCAGCATCAAAATATAAGACTGTGAACAACTTTGCTCCTATGTTGCACTGTGGACTTGAGGAACAATGGCTTTCACCACTGTACACCTGACTTGAGAATTATTTTAGCCTTCTATGTGCAAACTGCTATTTCACCATCTGACAGTAGGGGGAGCTCAAATTACACCTCTGCCTTTGAAAGGCAAAGAAAACGTTTGGTCCAGGATTTTTGCTAAGGGCAGTGACCACACTCGTCGTGTTGTGCAGTCAGCTGGTGAAAGAACAAAAGAGAGGGTGGCCACTGGCTACATGTGTCTCGAGTAAGCACCAAGGCCAGGCCTCCTGCCCAGGCTAGGGCTTTTAATTCACTGGGTTTAAAAGTTTGTAGGCTTTCTCATACATGATTTCACTTTTCGTCCCTGTTGTTTAGAGTGGTAGTAGTTTGAAAAGCTTAATGAACACAGTCAGGACATAGTAACAGTGGTCTGCCCACCTTTATTAGCACCTGCCCAGGTAAGCCAGAATTCTATTTCGGACACTGTGGAAAAGAGCACATCTTTCACTAAATACAGATGCTTAAAGAATCTTGTTGCCAAAGAAAGATAAGCCACACTAGAGTGTGCTCTCATGATATCCTAGTAAGGTACTTCAAATAATGTTTGTAAAGAGAACTTGACTAATGTATTTAATATTGTTCTTGTGTGGTCAGTAGCCAAAGCACAGGCAGGAAAATTACACAGACCATGAGCAGTTAACAATTGTTTCTTATTTCAGCAAAGACACAACTGTTTCTATTCATGCTCTGGGGAACTGGCTCTTTAACTCACACAGTGGTACTTCAAAGTCAGCTATAAGCAACCTAAGCAAGACCAGTACGGCTATGGAGACACCACGGCAACCGCAACACCCGTCACTGAAACCATGGCAACGACAGAGAAAGACAGCTGATGGGGATGAGGGAAGCGTGACATTTATATAACTGCTAAACTATGCATTATGTATGACATGTATTATATTATCAATACAGCCTTATATAATTAAGCGCATATGGAAAAATCTCTTTTGATAGCACAGAAAATATTCACTGTTTTCATATTCATGTGTATTGGGCATGACTATTTTTAATGTATCCTTTACCAGCTAAGCTACTGAAGGCTCTCTTAGAGAACAAAAGAGTCTCTATTAATTTTCAATTAAGAACTTTAAACACCAACACTTTCCATGAGTGACTTAGACCTGTTTGAGTAGGTGGTATTTTCAGATGTGCTATTGTACAGGCATGAAACGTCATAAACGAAGACTGGCTACTTTATTTTTATTGAATGGATAATTAATTTTCAATTCAATTTGTTATCGAGCAGCATCAATAGCCCTTAAAAGCGATATGAATGCCACACGCTCGACCTGCGGAGATAACGACGGGCATGCATGTGGATCATTGTGTGTGTACTTTCTTGCATGTATTTCCAGGGCTGTCTTTTTTACCAGGACACTCTTCATGCTGGTAGCTGCTTTATTAAAGCAATCACAAATGAACAGGCAACCGGTAGAGGACAGTGTGTACTAAAGCAATCTGGACTATGTTCGGCACGACCGTCCAACTAAACGCGCAGGTCATGCAATTCATTTACATAATCAACAGGCACTTGGAGGAGTTTCACGCTGTTCTCTGACTAAAGGAACCTCTGTCAGGCCTTTCTTCATCTGACACGTATTACTTTCTTTCCGTCATCCTTTCATCTGGACGAATGTGGTCCTGTGTGTTTGTTATATACCAGTGCTGCAGGCACACTTCAAAAGCTTTGGGTAGACAGGCGCAGGCATGAGCATAAACGAAACCGGGTTATGGATGGAACCCAGTGTGACGATCCAGCGCGCCCAAACCCGCCCTGGGCAGAGCTTTGTTCTGGCCTCATGATAAACTGTTATGAACAGACAGACTAACCCTGGATGCCCAGACTGGCTTCTGGCATTACTGTCTAATCAAAGCTTTCATTTCCTGAACAAAGACAACACTGTTTTCACGCACATATGACATTTTTTCTAGTACAGTATATTGCAAAATAAAATCTTCTTTGCGACTGTGTTTAGAGAGAGGAGCTTCAGCTACAGAGCAACAGATGTACAGCTAACCGTGCTGTGCCAAAAAGGGTTTTGTTTTAATGCATAACAGGAAACTAACTTGTTTCTTACTTATTAGGTAGATCTTATAACTATGCAAATTGCATACATTCATAAAGCATCAAAAGCTGCATTTCTAGGACCAAAGATTTTTAAACTGTAAAATTATTTTTGTAATGAACAAAAATTATGTCATGTTATTTGTATTGTTTTGCGGTTTATAGTAGGGATTCTGAGTAGTATGTAAATATGAATAATTTTAACAAACCTACATAGCCGCGTGTATACATCATAATTTCCTGTACATGTCAGTCATCTTTCAGCTGCTCCTCGTGAAAGGTAGTCGCCACGGCAGACCAACTGGCATCTAGTTAACAATCCACACATTAAGTTGGCACAGGTTTTCATGCCGAATGCCCTCCCTTATACAATTTCCCCATTTCATCTGGGTTTGGGATTGGCACTGGGGTTGTGCCAGTTTATGCAGCCCCAGCAGCTGGGGTTGGAAAGGCCAACCTCGAAGACATGCAGCAAACACGCTAATCACTGAGCCACACACACACACACACACACACACACACACACACAGTACATGGCTGCATATATACTATGCGTTTACCACAGATTTCAAAGTATACAGTTTTGTGTTATTGCCACAGCTAAGAAATGATGATGGTGGCTTTAAGTGGGTAATGTGTGCAACTTTTTAAAATAAATCAAAGCAGTATCACCAGAAAGAGGAGAAATGTTTTAAAACAGTAGTAGCTCATTTTCCTGTTTTTTCCCCCTTGCATAAATTTTCATTTAATAGGCTGTTGACTTGTTATTGTCTGTTCCACTAAATAAACAGCTGATTATTTTTAGACAATTGGTTTAACTATGTCCAAGAAAAATGCAGTATGTTAGGAACTTTTGTTTGCTATAGACAAAAAATAAACAAGAACGGGTTTGTAATGCAACAGAAATGCAGTTTATTTCGGCGTGCCCTGTATTACCGAATGCACAGAGGAGACGTCGCTCAGGTGTCAGAAGATATATAACGAGGTTCTCCCACTGCAGATTATTTGGTTGTTAAATTTACAATAGCGGTTGTTACTAAAACCTTGTGTAAACCTGTCAGAAACCTAAGTGCCATTGTACTGTACAGTGCATACATGTACGTTCTTGAAAAAGTCACGCCGCTCGGTTTGCATTAGCAGTTGGGTGACTGAACAGCACAGCAGTGCAGGTTAGAGTTAAAAGCAGCTCAATTCAAAGGCAGGTTTAACGGCTGTACAGGGACTTAGCTGAATACACAGGGCAGGAGTGCCAGGCTGTGTTCCCAAGCATAAAAGACATTAGGCTTATCTGTTTCTCACCAGTGGCCTACAGGTTGCAGAAGACTCAGATGAGGGTCACACACACCTTTTGGGGGGGGGGGGTGGAAGTGAGTTGGCTCACCTGCAGGTCTGAGTGGCCTGGAGTAAACACCAAATGCTGAATCATATAAATAAAGTTGAAAGGCAGATGGATATCAGGGCTATTCTGAGCAAGGCATGGCTCGATGTGTAGAGCACGGGGTGCCCCTAGCCTGTATATCTGATCTCTGTAAAGCCTGTTTGAGAGCTCATACAAATCCCTGCTTTTCCTTTTGACACAGACCTCCACCAGGTAAGCAGCTTTGTGCAGTGCCGTACTTACATTAGACAAACCTGTATACCAGGCCTCTTAAAATGGAAAAACACGCATTCATCATTTTCCCAACAACCCCTGCTTCCCTGCAATGGTGTCCCAATCTCTAATCTCTGAACACTTCCCTTTTTTTGTTTAGTACAGCCCCTGGTTCCTTTTTCAACATGGTGTAACATGGGGAGCAATGTATGCATTTGAAAGGTCTTGCAGTTTTATTTATTGTATTAATATAGAGGTACGAGGTACACCAGCATGAAACAAATCGCCCATGGCTAATGCTTACATATGTACCACCAGATTTATTTTGCTAGTCTCTCATCTGCTGAGGTGTAGCTTGCCTTGAAAAGTGTCTGTAAGACTATGTGAATGCCCTACAATCTTCAAGACTCTGATGTAAGGCACCCATATATACATACTAAGTTCACATACATACACATACTATACACTGCTACAACAGTAAGGGCAGTATGGATACTTACTCGTTTGATTCATGTGCCTTTGACGTGTGAGAAACCCGTGGCTGTAAGGTAATAAGCCTGCCACACTGTTATAAATAATGCTTTCAACAGTCAGTACAATGTAAAATGTATAAAGAAAGAGGCATGTAAGATCAGTCTTAAAAGGAAATTATAAATATCAGGGTCTTTTCTGCTTGACTTTTCTCTCGTCACTAACTGTCTTAATTTTGTCACTTGACAACCATCTGGCAGCTGGTTCTTGGTGGAACTGTTAAATCCATATGTTCTCTCACTGCTGTTATTTCTGTAGCATTGTGGTATCACTCTACTTATCTACAGTTCAGCTGTCGTTATATATAATATTTAAACACGGCTTTTGCCTTGCACTCTGTGTTAGTTGGATTAGGCTCCAATCCCCCGCGGCCCTGTTGTTACAATGGTATTATAGACTCTAGGTGGAAGATGAAAATGTTATCAGGGAAATATAGTGTGTGTTTACTTCACAGAAACACAGCAAATGCAAGGAAATTAATATATATGTATATACTGTATTTTTTTTGTTTTGCACTTCTGCCCACTGGTCAGTCAGCTGAAATATCACAACAAGCAGTAAAAACATCGATTCTGTCCACAGCACAGCAACATTATCGGTTACTACTTAAATTATCTGACTGCCATGGACACATGCTGAATTTCCTTATAATTTGAAATTTATGTGAAAATCATTTGCATATACACACTATTTTTGTACGGCCCAATAAGGGTCAGAAATTAGGATAAAATACAAGGCTGATTTAATTCATGCAGTTCTGGGAATGCGATTTATCAAAAAATTAAATCTTTATCTTTGGCATTCTGAGAGTCTCGTTATTATACTGAATTGCTCGGTTTTTGTGCACAATCTACAATTCAAATCATTGTGTGAGGAACACAGAATCTGGCATGCGCCACGCTGTTTTCCTGCTTAGCATTTGATTCATTTTGATTACCTATGAAACCCAGCATCGATTTGCAGAGGCAAAGGTGCAATTACCTACTTTCAGAGGTAGGGTGCTGTCCAATGTTAGTCTCAGCTCAGTCAGGCCATTTTTTTCCTGGTTTTACTACAAAAAAGCTATGGAACACTTTCTTTCAGCTGGGAATGTAGTGTGATCCAACTAAATGTTTTTGCTGTGATGTACCATTGGTCGTTGCCTAGGCAATAACAGCCAATAAAAAGAACTGGAAAAAGATGCTGAATTAATGAGCATTTGGTGAAAGGCATTAGGATTATGATGTTGTTGGCAAGCAGCTGCCCCGCTGTACCATCATGGCATGTTTTCAAATTTGCTTTATGATAATATGCATATTTTCTCATTATCCTTGCTGAAACTGCTGCATTTTATGTGTATGTCTCCACTCAAAAGGACATTGTTTAATATACACTAATGTACAATGTTTCATGAAAATGTCCATTGTTTATCACAGGAATGCCAACTCAGCAGTGTGTGGAAGCCTAGCAGTTGCCTAAAGACGTCCAGGGGGACAGTCAGATACACCTGCATACTCAGTCATGTTTACATGTATTGTCCCTGTCACTGATAGTCACATCAGGCAAGCATGGTATGTTTGGTTACTAGATTCTTGTGTTCTGGGTAATATGTCAGTTCCAATTCTTCTCTTTGGATCTGTAACATGGACCCTACTGAAGTCAGACCTGAACAAACTCGAGGTCTTCTGAATGTAATGCTTACGTCAGGTCCTAGGAGTCTCCATCTTCAACCACATTCACAGTGAAGTCATCCACAAAGAACACCAACCTACAGTCAAAGAGTTAATCCAGTTACGAAGGTTATGGTGGTCTGATCACCATTTGTAGAATGGATGCCAGCCGATCACCACACAGTCTTCTGTACAAGGAACAACTCACCGTTTGGAAAATCCAGAGAGTGGATCAAGCAAGTTGGGAAAGCCCTGAGGATCCAACGGTGCACCATCGCCGATGCGAGAAACATTGCCACCAATCACCAAGAATGGAAGATAATCATGAACGCTCCAAATTGACGAGCTCCAGTGGCACCCACAGCAGTGTACTGGTTGAGAGGCCAGCCCCCTCCTTCAGACACCAGCTCAGGGTCACTGAATTGTGTCAGTTCATATATCTCTCTGCCTAACAGACTGGAGCTGCTGAGCTGCCGAACCCCTGTCCTCAACGTAAAGTGGAGTGAAGTTCACCAGGAAAATGAGCTGCAGGGTAGACCAGAGCAGTGCTTACAGTTCAAGTGGAAGCAGTAAGTGCCCGTGAAAAAACCTGCAAAGTGCACTAGCAGAATTAAAGTCCCTCCTGACTGCATACAGAAAACCCTGATTCGTTAAAGTTTGCGATACTGTTGAAATTGGAATACGTGACCTGTGAAACTCAGTACCTCAATACGTTTGTGTTTGGCTTGGACGGTTAGCTGTTTGGGGGGGGGGGGGTAACTTCTATTCTCACAATAGGTTATGGACAAAACAAAAAAGGTGCAAAAATAGGGCATATTTGAACATCTTTAACACCAACACCTGAAACTTCAGCTGTGAAATATTTGCTACAGCCAGTGTATTTCTTTATCCAAAGCCCTCCACCTTGGTGAAAAGCCCTTTGACAGCACTACCAAAAGCTGGTAAATATTTTATATTTCTACTAATGTGCTAATGTGTAACGGCTGTAACCCTGTCCTACAAGCTCATTCAAGTAACGTCCAATGCCATTAATCCAACACTTCACAAAAACTGTCAATTTGTCATTTGGACTATTCCATAAATATACATTGCATAAGGTTGACGAAACAATTATATGAGTGGATCTCAAGATATACCTCTTTACAGTTAAGACTTCCAAATTCCTCCTGCTGTTCTTAAAAAAGAAGCAGTTAGTTTATATGCTCACACTAATACATCTTGATTGTGCTAATATCTCAGATAGACACAATGTTTTTCTTTCTTAACTACACCAGTGAATATAACCAGTAGCCAGTCTGTTCTGGTCTGAATTAATCAAATTTAATGTTTAATGCAATTCTATTTTATGTTAGCCATTTTTCTGTTTAGATGTTCAGGTGGAGGATCAAACTAGTTTCTTTGACACCCCAAGTGAAACGCATCTAAAGAACCACAAACCCAAAGCAAGTATACTCCAAAGAGTTGCCACACAAGCAGGTTGAAGAAAATAAAACTTTTTTAAACTGAATCTAACAACAAAGGTATTCCCTCATTTTTTGGAAGACACGGGCATTCTACTTGGGGAAATGGTGACTTAAACGTCGAGTCCATAGCTCTGCATTTGCTTTAGCTGAAACCTCCTGACAATGACCAGAGTCTGTTGGGGGTGAACGGGAGCAAAGCAGCCTGGATACTTTGGGTTCATCAAGAAGTAGCCAAGACAAACATTCCTTCCAAGAAAAGCCATTAAACATTTATACTGCCCCCCCGCCTCCCACCCAAATCCTTCCTCTCTTCCAAGTCTGCCAATTTACTTTCTTTAATCTCTTTGATAATATTCAGCTCTTTCATGTCATCCATTTTGTTTTTTTTCTCTCAGGCATCAGATGACTCGTGCTTCAGCCGCACCACGAGTATCTAATACAAAGCCCAACGTGGTCTTAACACGACGGCGATGCACATTATGGTTTCATTTGAAGACCAGGTGCCAAGCACTTGAACTAGAGGTCTTAAAAATACAGCTCCAACTCTACTGAATAATGTATACTTCCTCCATCATTCTGTTATTTAAAGCTATTTATTCTGGGGCATTTCTTTCTGTTCCAGAACATTGGCTTTATGTCAGCTCACTGGCATGTTTCAAATAAAAGTCACACCATATATTTTAAAAGGACTGGCAAAATCCTGAAAGGTGCGCTATCATATGTATAACAGATTATACTGTAAATACACAATAAATATAGTGTTTATCATCAGCAATAGTGGTTACTGTCACAGAGGTCCCAGAGAGTTGCTTCTTCAGTCAGGAAGTAACATGCTTTCCTAATGCCTTCTTTTCTCCCTCTACAATGACACCAGTTGGTAGGGGTCTTACAGAGTAGCTTCCCTGTGGCAAGCAGATACCCTCTGAAATGGAAATGAGCATGTTGATGCTTAGAATTTTTAGTTTTCATTCCTTCTAGCTGTATAAATGAGATACAAGCCTTTTAAAACTCATTACTCCATGCTAATTGTGCCTGAAAATCTTCTGTAAATATGTACAAGTTAAAGGGCAATAAAAACAAGGTTTTTTGTAGTACTTTATCCAAGTGTGGCATTTGGAGGGAAACATTTCCAAAACATAGACTACAAATCGCAGACAAGCAACCGCGGCTTCTTAAGTTACCATTTCATGCACCGGAATAGAAATGCATGAAAGCACTAAAAGTTGCAGTGAAACCCCAGTGTGCTGTCTTTTTATACACTTGCCAGGTATTCTACTGATCCAGTTTGTCTCTGATCTCTTGGGCTGTTCTCTTACTCATGGTGTTCTTTTATTTATTTATTTGTTATTATTATTATTTTTTTTTTCAAAGTGGACTTTGTTCTGTCTACACATGTTTAGCCTTATAGTGTCTTCTGCACAGCTCTTGCAAGTGTTATAAAATTTGAAAGAGGAAAGAAAGTCACATCTGGTAGTCAGGTAATTACAATTGCAGGCTATATTGAGATATGGATAAAAATGAGGGGGAAAAAAACAGCTGTGGTGTGCTTTAATGATTGTTTGCAGCAGAAAAGCTCACCTTTAGCTTACAGGAGTTGCCAAGTTCTTTGATTCTTCACATCACACGTAAAGTACAGATCAAGGTAAGAAATTCAAAGTGTGTAGATATTCTGTAATTATTTATAATATATATTTAAATTATGTATTAGGCTCTGCCACAATCCCCATTCCACCTTAATACAAAAACCCCGCTGCGGGGGCACCTAATTTTGTAATTATTTTTTTTTTTTTTTTTTTTTTTTTTTTTTGCATGCGACTGCGTGTAACTTTAAAAAGTTAAGAGTTTTCAGTGGCTGCTGCTAAACCTTTGCTACAATACTTTTTTTTCCCCTAAGCGACCTTAAATAAAGATCGGGGCAACTACATCATTTCGTAATACAGTCGGGCCTTGAGGTTTAATTCCATCATTCGCGTAAATTGCATTTGCCATTTCTAATAGTGCTTAAACATTGTACAGAAACAATAGACAGGTTAACTAGTATTTAAAAACCACAACAAATCTGCATACCAATTAGGTAAATAAATGGAAATCGTTGGTGCATGAATTCAGTTCTGTATGTTTGGTCCCTAAATCTTGAAACAGTAATTTCGTATCAAGAGGAGAATGCTGGGATGCGTGTACAACTGGTTCGTAATTATTCTTTACACAAAATGGAAAACAGCCTAATTAAATAAACATTAGTGTAGGAAACACATCTCCAGCACGCTACAGTGCAAATACGCTTAGAACTTGCATCTTTTTTTATCATCGGTCTACACTGCATCTTTTTTGAAACGTGTTGGCGCATTCACAATGACCACAGGCGTGTAAGGGACATCTGTTGAATGCAAGCATCCCGTTGGCGAAGTGAATGAACTGACATTTATGTTTATACGTTTCCTGCAGCTAAACTTTTTTTCCGTCACTGTACTTGAATCGTGGTTTCCTTAACCCTGATGCATAAAAACACTGATAACCGTTTTTAAGAGATTTGCACTGCCTTTACCACGAAGCTCTGTAAATTTGCTTAAGATGTGCATAATACTAAAAGCACATAATATATAATGTGTATACAATACTAAATGCAACGTTTCAATAACAATTAAGACGAAACAACGTCTTCCCGTAAACCAAGCGGAGTGGCGACATACGAACGCATCAGTGTACATGAGAATAGTCGCTTTACGCTCCGTGCAAAAGAAAGGGAGCGTCGGATTTAATAAACTAAACTGCACGTACGTTCACGGAGGTGAGTTGGAAATAAAAATAACGGTAACAGTTTCGTGTTTACAGCGTATTTCACACGATACAGAACTGATTGAGTTAAATCGTCCCATAATGCGAGGGTGCAGAGCCGGTTGTATGTCCGGGCTTTGGAAACGGAGATGCGATCTGTGATTTCAGGACGCTGAAGCTGCAGTGTGTGTAGGAAACACCGCTGCAACGTGGGCCTTGCAGTGAATGGAGACGAGCACAATCTCATTGTTATAATCCGTACGTGCGTGCCCCGTTATTTTTCGGTTTTCGCATGATAAGAGTCCGGCATATATGAACATAGGTGTTCTATCAGTAGATGTGCGCCGCGTTTGGGTCCATCGAGCCCGTTTGCACTGTTATATAGGGTTACAGGGATACGGACGTGCAAAATAAATCCCGTAACCCTTAAATGAAATCAAAACAGAAAAGAGTTGATTTGCACGTAATTCAGCACTGTTTTTCAGTGTTTTGCATGATGGCGATCAGCGTCAGATCTTCATCAGTTTACTATTTTGCAGATTTATTACTGAACTTTTCACAATTGAGGCAATGATTAATCTACTCTGTTAAATAAACTGGTTAGTTTTCAAGAAACACACGCAGGAATAACTTTATGAAGACTCAAATGATCTGCCGTATTTTCCATCTAAGTATGAAATGCTATGTTACCAATGAAACGCTCGTGTCATTATGTAAAATTGGTGATTTTTTAAAATGTAAGACTTGCATGAAATACAGTTTCCTCCAGACAGTATTCTGGAGAAAACTAGTATTTACGGAGGGGAAAAAAAGTAAAGTATCCCTAATAAATATTTCCGGTAATGTTAAATCTAACCCATTTTCAGTTTTTCACGGTTTTATACTTTATATAAAACAGGTAACATTGAAATTAAAATGAAATGTTTGTTTCCAGGCAAAATTGTAGATAAGCAAGAAATTATGCATCATTAAAATGAGAACATTAAGTATTACGATTGGATAATCGTATTTATGATCATACATTTTGGTCAAGGCACCTTTTTACAGACACTAATGCACTGCACACTTCAGTGAAGATTCCTGAATAAAATGTTATATCCAGTGACATGGCAGTTTCAAACTTGTAAAACTGAACAGATGTGCAGTTAAAATTTGCTGTAAAATTGAAATAATCTGGTGTATGTATTAAAACCCATTACTCAGTAGACACAAAACTGGGAATTTACAGGAATATATGTATATGTAGTTTTAAACATTGTTGCGTTCCTGTGTTGTCCAGAGACTGTCCGATGAGGTGGCATGTCAACTCTGAGGCACAGAAGGGATGTCAAGGGGAAGGACTACAGCTCTGAATGCCAAAGGCCTAGCTCTGATGAGGACTCCGTTAAGAAGACCCCAAAAGGTGACAATGTCATGCCTCCATGCTGTGGTACTTCATTACATCACCAACGAGGGGTCAGTGGGTACAGAAGTGAAGGCTTTGGTGTTATTCCTCTACTTTATGTATTGAATTCACTCCATCTATACTTTTCTTCACAGAATGCAGTATATCTTTTAAGTTTATTTAATATTATGTCTTACCCTATTACTGTACATGAAGGAGTGATACAGGAAGCGTTCCCGAGTTTCTTTTATAGTAAAAGTGACATTCTCGATTCAAAGCATTGTTTCAAGTTGTTGCCTTTGAAAATTGTTCAGTGTGTATTATTCAATAATTTCGGAGTACAAAACTGGAACGTGTGGAACAATGAGGTGAATGTTCAGCTGTAAGTGGAAGGTGTGTGGACAGTAGTTTCTTGCAGGCCACAAATCTACCTTCATAGCATGAGTTTAATGGAGAGCTCAATATTAGTATTCTTATTAATATTTCCCCCAATTTCAGAGACAAAGCCTGCAATGGGAAAGAACTATGGCATCAATTATGTCTGAACATTAGAAAATTGTTAGTGCATCTCTTAAGATACTGTTCCGTTTCTGTTTAATCTTTTCTTCATTTGTTTAACTTACAATGTATTATCTCTGTAGGCTTTTGGACATGGTGCACCAGGACATGGGGTGTGATTGGAGTGTTGGTGGGCGTGGCCCTTGGCCTGCTCGGTTGTGTCTACGTGGCCACGTTACATGAAAATGACCTGTGGTTCTCCAACATCAAGGTGAGTCTCCATTGAGGCGTGTGGCCAGCAGGTCCAGTTCTGTCCCAGTGTACAGCTCTCCTGACAAACAGGCCATTTTCCTCTGTATATGTGCCTTTATACACATTAACTCTTCTATGCCACGGTGCAGAGAACACACGTCGTTGGTTGCGTGGGGAACATAGCCCCGTTTCCGTGTGTATGTCTGTTGTAGCATGGCAGAAGTGTCACCACTTAAAAACCCTTACGGGCCGCAGCTGCTGTTCGACCTTGATTGTAAGTGTCATCAGCAACATCATCACAAAACCTGGAGACCTGGATTCCAGCTGCCATGAAAGATTTTTTTGAAGTTAGCAAAGGATGCTTTTAAATTTTTAAATAGTAAGCCAGATTCTGTCATATTTAATGGTGCTTGGTCTTTTCAATAAAGCGGGCGGCAAAGTACCTAAAGTCATGTTCTTTTTTTTTTTTCTCCTGCTTTTTCTTGCTTGTTTTCCATGTTGTGTCTAACATGAAACAGTGGTTTTAATAAAAGCACAGCTTTTACAGCTGACATATGGCTAGTGCTGTAATAGTCTGCAGAGGTCTTTTCAGAGATGGGTTTAATTAGATACCTTCTGGACAAAAAAAAAGGAAAAGAAACAACAAGAAGCGATCAAACTTGGAGAAATTTGTTCCCTGGGTCTGGGTTAAAGTGATTTCTTGTCACTTAAAATGGCAGGGAGGAACATTTTAGGTGTAGTCTTTGAATTCTCTGTATCATTCCATGTTTCTTGCTTTTTTGGTCTAACTCGTGCCCTCTGGACAGATCTTGCAGTTCTCTTTTATAACGAATACAGACCACCTCTTAATTTTGAATGCATGAAAGGACAATGACAGTGTTTTGGTGCACATGGTTGTGGGGTTGATGCCCAGTCCTCGCCGTCTGCTTGGTCTGTGATCTGGAGGGGGTTGTGGTGCCAGTCTGCATGAATCATGGCACTCCCTGGAAAAGAGATTTTAGCAGGGCAGGATCAAGTGCATGCCCTTGGTGATGTTGCTTTTGCAGCTGGCAGTTTGTGTGTGTGTGTGTGTGTGTGTGTGTGTGTGTGTGTGTGAGTGTGAGTGAGAGTGAGTGACTGACAGCAGGATGGTCGATTGACAGTGTTTGGACGATGGAGTCTGCTCTACATACTGTGACTTCTGTGTCAGCCTCAAGACAAGGACTGTGTCAGGGCTTATTTCAATATTTTTTTATTTCTGAAGGAAGTGGAAAATGCGATTTGTGGGGATAGCAGTTAGTCAGCTTTTAGAATTTTTATTTTCTGTTGAATCAGATATGGAAATAAAACTGTTTGCATTATTTTTAGATGGACTGATGTCAACATTGTCAGTTTTTTTGCGGCGCTGATGTAAACGTTCCTTGACTAAAGTATGTACCCGATGTCTTCTCTCAGGACTCAGAGAGGTTATTATTGACTGGGTGACAGCTGTTGCTAGGCCTCCTGAATTCATTGTGTGTGAAATTGCCATTGTGACAGTTATAGCACCTTCTGGTGATATATTAGGCGCAAAGCCGCTTTCATTTTAAAAATATCATTGGTTTGAAAAGCGATCTTAACTTTTTCCAAACGAGGTTCCATGTTGCTGCTTTTTTTTATGAGCGAGGTTTATCCGCTTTCTGCCCTCTCTGTCAGGTTCAGTCAGCTCTGTGATGCTGCGTTGAGCACAACTCCCAGATCTGTTTGGGTTTAAAAATTAGCTTAGCTTAGCTTTTTAAAAATTTCCTCCTACAACACTGTTTGCAAATAAAACGGGCAGCTTGAGCGGAAGACGTTTTTACTGCTTAGTGAAGAGGTCAGAAGGGTATCGCGTCGTCCTGGGTAAAACCCCAGAAGCAGAGTTTTGAAGTGGGTAGTTAGTGGCGGCTGATTTACACAAGGGCCTAATGAGACATCTGGCCAGGGGCAGCGGAGATGAACTGTGAGAGATGAGGCAGGAAGATCTGCTTTAACAGCAGCATGGAGGCACGCAGGAGAAAGAACAGCAAGCTGGACAGTAACTGGAGGACCTTCCAGGACCAGTTGTCTGTAGAAAGGATTGCCAATACAGGGAGCTTGCTGGACAGCAGAAGCCAGAACTGTGGCAGGACCCATTTTGTGATCCCAGCTCATTGCTGGCAGGCTGCTAATGGGGTTATGGGAGTGGCTTTCGGTGTTTTGATGGGTGCTCTCCATTCCCTATTTGTGAATTCTATACACGAGAATTTGCTGTGGTTCTCTAATCTGGAGGTAAGCGGCAATTTGGCAAGAGACCTGTGTTGCTGCCATGTCTGGGTCCAAAACTGGAATTGTTCTTCTTTTGCTCTTTCTAACTCTTCCGGGACTCCTTAACCATGGTTGAGCTCTGTGAAAACAGCTGTTGTGTGCATTAATATTTTCTTTCCATTTAAGAGCAGGCATGGTAGATCCCAGGAGATAGGATATGTGGTTTACAGTTACCAGATACGGATGTCCTCCTACGCTGTTTAGACCTGCTTTTGTCTTTTACTTTGTCTTCCGTTAGATAATGACGCAAATTTGTCGTGACATGAGACAGGAGCAAAGCATGGCCTTCCTGCCTCATATCAGAGGAACAGTTTGTGATGTGTGCATGTCTGGGTCATATGGCTTCAGTATTAGGTGGACAGTAATGCTGCATGGTTTCTGTGCTGCACCTTTCATTTCCCTCCGCTTGCATTTCAGGAAGTTGAACGTGAAATCTCCTTCCGAACTGAATGCGGCCTCTACTACTCTTACTACAAGCAGTTACTGCAGGCCCCCTCCATCCAACAGGGTATGCATACCTTCTGTCTCTGTGTCCTATGTTTAATGAGCCTTTGATGTCTCGGACGACGTGCCCTTTAAGTAAATACTGACACGGGGCTTGGAACCAGACCACTTCCGTACTTTTTTTGGGAAGTGCTAATCAGAAAAATGTCTCTGTGCTCTGGAGTCCGGTTAGCCTCCATGTCAGAACATCTGGGGAAAGGGGGGTTTTGTCCATACAGTCTGGCTCTCTTTTCGGGTTGCGTAACAGTAGATGTGTTGTAAAAAATGACAATTACGTAATCCTGGAAGGGGACAGAGTATAGCGTTTGAAGTGGTCAGTGACGTAATTGGGCTTTTAGTAGGGACTGTTCACTCCGCATCATGGAACATTATACTGGAAAAATCGTAAGGGCCTGTGGACTTCGCTATTGTATCTGCATGTTGTACAGCCGATTTACTGTCCCTGTGGCTAAATCGTCTCCCCAATCTTGAACATACAGGGAAAATGGAACTTGCTTTCTAAAAATCCAACTGATACTTGACACAAGGGATATTTACACTCAGTCTTCTTTAAGACCCATTATTCCGATAACCCTTTCACCCGATGCAATATGAAATGCCTAAGAAATGGCCTTATTTAAGTGCCAGCGCTCTACAAAGTACTACATTTATAAGTATGGCAGCACACATCCTCTGCATGTTGCTCAACCTTGCAGATAGTCCGTCTGCCAGTGTCTAACTTGTATGGAGTCCTTCTCCAGGGCTGTTTGAGCTCATCTATGACAACAAGACGGAGTCCAAACGGACCATAAACATCTTGCAGAGAATGAACATCTACCAGGAGGTGTTTCTGAGCAGTCTTTACAGGCTGCTGCCAATCCAGGTACAGACAGGCATTCAAACGCAATGTTTAATTAGAGTTTGTTTGGCGTTCCTCAGATGTCCTACCTGCAGCATTTTCTGTGCTATGTTCATGTAAAATTAAACAAATTTAGCTCTAGCGTCCTAAAACAAATCTTGCTATGTTTTGAATAGTAAGGATGGAATTGTCTGTGTTACATTTTGAGTCATAACATGTAATGTCTATGACATTGCAAGTCTATCACTGCAGTGGCCTATATTCTAGTGTGTGTGTGTGTGTGTGTGTGTGTGTGTGTGTGTGTGTGTTACAGGTGTACTTGGAGCCCATTTATTTCTACATCTACACAGTGTTCTCCCTTCAAGCAGTGTATGTTATTGGCCTGTACATCACCAGTTGGCTGTTGAGTGATTCCTGGTTGGCAGGTGCCCTCTCTGCAGTCTGGTATATTCTCAACAGGTAGGTTCCACTTAGGCACCTGAGGACCGTAGTGACACGGCAGGCTGCAGGCACACGTTTACCTTTGTGCTTGTGCGTAGGATAGACACCACGCGTGTGGAGTTCACCATCTCTCTGAGAGAGAACTGGTCCCTGCCTTTCTTTGCTGTGCAAGTGGCCTCAATCACATATTACCTGAGACCTCAGCTGAAATCATTACAGCAAGTAAGTGGCATTTTCTTTTCTGTGCTCCTTCCCTGTTCTTCTCACTCCTTTTCCCTCCCCTTTCTCTCTCTCTGTGTACTTCTTTTACTCCTTCTTTCCCTTTTCCCCCCCTTTCTTTCACTGCTCCTACTCATTTGTTTTGTCCTGAACAGTAACCACCATACTTGCCCCGTGCCTCTCCGTGTTAAGACCGCCGAGGCGGCTGACTGTTTCTTTTCCTCAGAAAGTGGCACTCTGTCTCCTCTTCCTCGCCACCCTGCTCTTCTGCCTCATGTGGCAGTTCAACCAGTTCATCGTGCTCGTGCAAGCTATCTGCCTCTTCGCACTGGACTGCCTCGACCTTATCTCACCTGACAAGGTAGCGGCACGTCTTAATTACCCCGCCCTTTAATTTACGCTTGCACTTGTCCCTGGTTTTTAATCAGAACCGGTGGCAGGTTCCAGCGTTTGGCTGGTTGTTAATTAGTCTTTACTGCGGCCGCCGTGTCATTATGAGGAGTTACAGGTACAAGAAACGGAACATTGAAAAGGGAAGCTGGGTTAATGCATGCCGAGGACGTTGTGCCCTGACTTGCAGGTGACGTCGCTGTATCTGATCCAAGTGACGAGCCTTCTGCTGGTCGGCTTGCTGCAGTTCTTCAACACTATGATCCTGGGTTCCTTGGCCCTCAGCTTCATCATTGCAGTGCTCCTCGTTAAACACTTCCAGGTTAGGATTCGGGTCAAAGGGGGAGAGAGCCATTGTTGGGGATGTCACACATTATTACTTGTGTGAGTGTTTCTCACAACAGAAGACTACAGGTTCTGCATACAAGTATAGAACCTTTGAGCTCTCGATTAGTTCAAATACCTGTAAAGAATCCAACTATGTTAATTGATAAGATTGCGCATATTGTCGGATCGCATGAGATAAAATGTATTCACTAAGAAAGGAAAATATGTCATATGGTACGTTGGCAGGATTTTTAAAATTAGATAGACAGGCGGCACAGCTTAGTCGTTGATTGATTTAATTAACTGGTCCTCCTGGCTCTTCTAATTTCCCTTCAGACTTTCTTTTATAAGTAACTTTTCAACTGAGGTTTTAAAGAATGGCGTGATTAGCATAATGACAGAGAGGAAACGTTTTTATAAGGATATGTAGCATATGAGACAGGTTTAAAAATAACATGTAACTGACGAGCCAACCATATGGTTCGTCAGCGTTGTTTTAATATGGAGGTAGAAAACACTTCACGTGATTGTCCATTAGCATGAGGGAGACTTTAGAGCCGACGTTCTTTTCAGACCTGTATGACACTTTTATTAGCATTAGTGATATTAGCACTATTTGTATAATACAATATTATTCCAGCTGCTTGCATATTGTGCAGATTTATATTTTCAAGTTATACAACGTCCTGAAGTAATGAGGTTAAATACACTGATTTGCAATAATGACTGGAGGAAGGTTTCAGAACTGACTGCAATTGCTGTGAACTGTCAGATACTCCCCTGCGCTAATAACAGTAATTATTTAACTTTCAGACGAACCTGAAAAGCGGGGGCCTCCGCCTAAGGCTGGCAAAGCTATGCCTCCACATTCTTCTGGTGCTGAGCGCGACCTTCGCTATCAGTTATTTAACGAAGGTGGGTCTCACCTTATCCAGCATCCTGTGCTTCTTTCCACCAGTGATACAGAGCATATGCCTTGGCAAAAAATAAAAAATAAACCTGCCACCTCTGTTGAACTCTTCACTTGACGTAGTTGTAATTTGCACATTTAAATCAAAGCCTTATTGTTTTTCTCTTAGACGGTGCTGCGGCTCAGGTCTGACGAACACATCTACAAGTTTTTAAAGGCAAAGTTTGGCTTGGGGTCAACAAGGTATGCAGATTCAAAGGTCCTTCAAGGTTTTCTAACGTTTCCTCCCCCAAACTCTGCGCAGGGTTATGTTTTCACATTATTTATGTCCTTTAGCGCACTAATTCTTCATTAAGTCCTTTGCTGAAGCGTGGAGCTGGCATGAGAGCCAGCTGGGATTCGGCGTGTGTTCACGTTAACGCTCCTTCCCCGTTTGAATGCAAATGTGCAAAATAATGCATCCTTAAATCGCGAGAGAGGCAAAGCGGTCTGGAGCTCACGCACGTTATTTGAACAGGACTAAAAATATGACCGATAAAGGGTTGATGTTGCATCTGCAGCACCTGCTGTCTTGGTGGTTTTTGAACTGTTTGAGTCTTCACTTGCAGAGACTTTGATGCCAGGCTGTACCTGTGTGAAGAAGCCTTTGGTCTCTTGCCGCTGGACACGTTTGGCCGCCTTGCCGGCACGCTGATGCTGTACCCCTACCTGTGTGCTGTGGGCATCCTCCTGGCTGTCTTGGTGTACGTGAGTGTGAGAAACCTAAGGTACGCACACTTGGCCCAAAAGGACACCTCTTTGGCTTTTCCACCTCCTAAAAGGTGTCCAGTGAGAAACCAAGGACGTACCATATGGGATGTGCATAGCGTCCCTCAGCTTTTAGCGGTGTGAAGTAATGAAAGATGGAGCCTAATATATTAGTGTAATTTCTTTTACCTCAGTGCAAACAGTTGGCATTTACACATCCCTGCCGTCATTTATCTTTTAATGTTTGTAATTACATTAGAGCAGCTTGTCTGTGACTGCTGTATCTTCGCAACAGGAAAGGCCCTAAAGGTCAGCTGTTAGAGGGGTGATAAAGTTTTAGCACGGCACCCTTGGGCGTCTTGGGGCTAATCTCGGTGATTGTAGATGAGTCTGTCTGCAGAATTACAGTCTCTGTGGCCGCTGGCTTGTTTCAAGCTCGTTTAAGGCGTACGAAGCACAGACTGTCGCGACATTGCACGGCACATTGTTGTGTTTGTTCTGCTTCAGCGGTTTGCAGAGAGGGGAGACCCTTCGGCCAGACGTGGCGTACAATCTGCTGCACACCATGCTTTTCGGCCTGCTCGCATTCAGCACTATGAGGTGAGGCTCCGCCCTCGGTTTGGCTCCGCCCTCAGTGCAGCTCTGCCCATGGTTTGGCTCTGCCCTCAGAGCAGCTCCGCCCACGGTTTGGCTCCGCCCTCAGTGCAGCCCAGCCCCACACTCGTCGCGGCATTATTTAGAAGCTGCTGTGAGCTTGTGGCGACAGCTTTTACAATTTGTTTTCTCCTACGTGTCAGCTGGCACGAATGCTGAGAGATGGTGCTTCAAAGTATCCATGGTGCAGTGTGGGCGTTTATTTTAGCATGCAGGTGTGAATTTGTTGCAAGTAGCCCTTTCTTAACACAGACTCCAAATGTTTGAAATTGACTTGATTTGTCACATTTTATGAAAAGCTTCTTTTAATTCTTATCACCAGGTGTACCACCAAGCTGGAGGTTAGACAAAAGTTTGCAGGTTTTTCACTGTTTTTGTGCCATGGATTCTCAGGATATCAGTTTTAAATGCATAAAAGAGATTACAAAAAGGAAACCAGTAATACTGCATTACAGCTATAAAGAACACATGCAAATGAAATGTATCCATGGTCCCCAAGTTAGGAAGCCCTGCTATTAGTTTGACCTTCATCACAATGTAGAGGAGTAATGGCACTGGCGGTCCGTCGACCTGGTGCCGAAGCTGCAGCTTGTACACAGGACGGACACGCGTGAGCACCGGTGTGGACTCCCTGTAAGTCCAGCGGTGTGGTTCTGTTTCTGTAGGATGAAGTACCTATGGACCGGACACATGTGCGCCTTTGCGGCCTACGGGATGTGCGGCCGGGAGCTGTGGGCTCTATGTCTCAGGGCGCTCAGCTGCCACTCCAGCACCAAGGTGAGACCACAGTTTGTCACCTGGCTTTGTGACCAGGGATGTCACTCAGGAAATGAAAACTAAATTCAGTAAAAAAAAAAAGACCTGACGTGTTTGTGCTTCTACCCCTAAAAACCCACCCCCTCTTCCACTGCACGTCCATACTTGTTTGCTAAATGTTATTTAAGCACTCTGAGACACTAGCTAATTATAGAACACTTACTGCATATGTAAACTAGCATGTTTTTTAATTAATGGCCGAAATGCAAGCTTTTTTGCATGTTTGTTCAACGCATATTGAGATATTGGTTACCTATTCAATAGACCATTACATTTAGTTTTTGGGCAAAACTGTTTTTAGGAGTTTGTTAAAATAGTTTGAGAATTGTGTCCCCACTAGGGGGCGGTGTGGGGATAACTTTCGTAAACCTCGTTTTAGTCCAGCAACCGTCAGGGTTAGATGAGGGACAGTGCTGAATTATCTTCAATTAAATAATCATTGGGCTGGTGGCACATTGGGTATTTCTGTCATCTCCCACTTCTGTGGTGGTGGGTTCAAATTTGGTCATCCACACTTTCATTGAGGAGTTTGCATGTTCTTATGATCACTTATCCCAGGTGCCCAGAATGTGTCCCCCAGTTCAGACATGCGGTTCAGGTGAATTGGCAGTGCTGACTTACTTTTGGTGCCGGCAGGTGTTGGGTTTGCCCACGTCCTGGGCACATCCTGCATGTTCTGTGTGTTTCTGTTGTTTGGTTCTAGAGCTACTCTGAGTCTGCCCTTGATAAGCCGTTTGTGAAAATGAATGAATTATGTTAAACGACTTTTGTTGAGACGAAATGCGAGGGGAAACCGTGTCGGAAATATTTTTTATAATTGTGTCCTTTGATGAGTAATAAATCAATCAACAACTTCATTTTGTGAAGCAATGCTAAGCAAAGAAGACAATCTTCAGTTAAAGGGAAGATGACTGGGTTATTTTGCCTCACCGTTTTTGTTATCTAGTCTTACAAATCAGTGCTTACATAATTTAATTAAATTATAATTTCACGCACACACACATGCGCGCCCACACACACACAAACATCACTTCATAAATTAAGTTTGTTAATGAAAACATACGTTTCGCATTTTATTTTAATCATCATAATGAACAGTAATCTTTTGCTTATTGTAAAGTGTCTTGTGTAAAGTATTGTATTACTGCTATATGTGTAAAAGTGTGTATATGAGAATATAGCTGCAGAATAGATTTATCTTACTTCACACAGTATTTTGTCATATGCTGTCACAAGTGTGACATTATTGGTTGAAGATAATATTGACATTTAACATGATTAAACACGGGGTATAGTTGGGCACTGCTTTAATAGTTGTTGATTTCAGTTTTTTTTTTTTTTTTATAACATTGAACATCCGCATGTAGGTTTCATGTATGCTTCATGCTTTGAAACAAACCTTTGGTAGGCGTCTTAAAAATCCTTTGTAATTAGATGTGTGACATTTTGCATTTTGCATGTAACCATCTTGTAGCGTGTTGGCTGACGGTGTTTAATCCCCAGTGATGCTTTTCACAGTATTTTTAAACTGTGAACAAATGTGTCCCTTTGTGACTTTGGCTTTGATAAGTAATTTGGTTTTGACAAGTAATTTACGATGTGAAAGGTGTAAGTCTTCACTTAATTTTTTGTTTTCTGTTCAGTTAAGGATAATGAGATACACTGGCACTGCCATTGTGTTACTTTTCCTTTATTATAAGGTAAGATATTTTATAGAAATCTTTAATGTATAAATTTATTAATCTAATCTTAGTATACACACCTCTGCATAAAAAATGTATTTGCAACAGCTCTGTGTACTGACATAGAGCAATAATTGTGAGTATGGAAATCGCCAGAGACATTGTTAGCTTTAAACCAGAAACTGAAATACTGTAGTTATAATTTCACTGCTGAAACATGTCATATTGCCAAATTTCAGGAATTATCAGCCCAGACAAATGTGAGAAAACGTTTATGCATTTTGTTTTTGAAGAATTCCTTTTTACTATTTCCACTCCTTCCAGAGACAAGTGTATGCAAAGGGCTTGACAAGTGGAACGCTTGAGCAAAACAGTTTTTTAAGTATTTAATATATTAGCTTTGTTGTACTGACACTGGAAAGTTGAATAACGATTCCTGCTTGTGCCCTGCATGCAAAGTTCTGGCACAAACTCATGGAGGAACTTTATGAATTGAGAGAATTCTACGATCCCGATACGGTGGAACTGATGACGTGGATAAGGTAAAAACTTTTTTATGTTTAAACAAATGAAAATGTCACCTGTAAAGATTGATTTTTATTGTGAGCACTGCCATGAAAGCTGCTGTTTGATATAGAGAGATAATTGGAACATTTAACTATGCAAAAGAAAGTGAATTATGGGTTGCTTTTGATTGCAGAAATATCACGTCACTTTAAGACGGGGCTTTTAAATTCATACAGAGCGTGAGTTTGGACGTTTGTGTGTCTTCTGTCACAAGATATGTAGGGCTAGAAGCTTCTTCCACATGAGATTTTTCTCAAGAAATGCCAGATTCCAGCATCAATTTTAGAACGAGGTCCATACATACATGGAACATTCAGTATGCTTCTAAGAAGGAGTTAACAAACTCTGTGATCTAGCAGCTGACCTTGTTCCCAACATTACAGAAGGGTAAACTCCAAGGTGGAATGCAGAGGAGCAGGTCATGGTCTCAGTGAGTGTATTACCCCAAGCTAGTGGACTTTTTAGTAAAATCCTCCAAAATGAACAGGTCAGCTTAAATCACAGCTGCTCAGAGATTTTCATTACCAGTCTGTCCTATGTCTTTGTCCAGTTTCTACAACATGGTCATCAGCCCTCATTGTTTTGCACACTGCATGCCACATAATTAATAGCCTGTCATTTGTACAGTGATTAATATTGCCACCAGCACCCCTATAGTGCACGAAGGCCAAGTTATCCTCAAATTGATGACTAATGGGTCTGGTGTTTGTGCTGAGAAGTTCAGCGGAGCTGAAGGCAGTCGGCCATAACTTGTGTTTAGAGCATTGGTCTTGCACTGTACTCTAGGTTTATTCAACTGCTGCACCCTCCCTCCCGTAACCCACGCCTCTCCCCACGCTGCTCTCTGTTGTCACTTCAGCTTAACGTTTTTCTTCCATTTAAATAAACGCTTTCTGCTCTTCCAGCGAGTTTCCGTAAGACTTCTGATGAAACCAAACAGCAATGCGGCACACGCCGTGCGTGTGCGGTGACATAGAGTGGCCCGCCCGGCGTTTGCCGTGTGTGAACATAAAGGCCATATTACCGTCACGCCTGACAGCCGTGTGGATGACAGTTCAGTCGTACCCCAATATGTTAGACATCTGTGTCGAGTCCTGCCTCTGCAGTCTAGGTCCCTGTTGCTATGGGATTGGTCAATTCACATCATGTGATCAATGCAGCAACACAACGCACCCTGCCCTCTTCACGAATTAAGCTGTAACACACTCCGTAGTGCATAGAGTCACATGGTTCATTTTCATTACAGTTGATTTGGAGGAACAGGGCTGTACAAGCTGCAGTTCATCTCTGCTGTACTGGAACAGACTTGTTCGCATGCTTGTCAGTGTTCGTCTAGTCACTCTGCAGGGCATTTCTTGTCGAATTTTAATGCCAGTAATCAGTTTTTATAATGTCAGCAGGGCGCAAGTGCAGCACACAATGACATTTACATAACTGAATGTAAATCTGAAATTAATTGTAAATCCATCATTTTCAAGAGTGTCCCACCTGGATATTCAATAATCATCTAAATACAGCCACCATGAGTGGCCAAAGAAGCTGTAACGCAAAGGTCAAAGGGCAGTCCAACACTTCTGATTAGTGTGAATATATGTATTGTTTTTTTTCTGTTGAAGTTTGTTTGATCAACATGTAAATGATTTAGATCTTTGTTGTATTGTGGTTTCTGAATTGCGCTGTATGGTTTTTGTCTTACAACCCACCTATGACTGTTAGGTTAGTGATTAGCATTATTCATTACTATTCAAGTGTCCTTGTAGCATATTATAGTCAAATTGTTTGTTTCAATGTTTTCAATGTGTCATTTAATGTGTGATTGAAATATCTGCCTTATGGTCTGTGTAGTGTTGTATCAAACAGACCACTTGATCCAATTAGAGAATAGTGCGGTTTGAAAATTCTTTCCAGCATGTTAGTGAATTGTGAAAAAAGGCAAGTACTGAGAGGCAGACATAACCATGTTGGATGCCAGAGTATTGGCATGAAGCCAATGTAATGTCATTCCTGTAGCCTGTTCTCAGGGCTGGCAGCTTCTGACTGGGCTCTGAGGCAGGATTGGGGTGTCTAGTGTCCTACATAGCGCTGTACGTGTCGCAGTCCCGAGCACCGTCTCCTGTTCCCTGACACTCAATACCTTTGAAACAAAGCATCCATTCTTGATTGGATGGAAAAGACAGTCTCAAAATAAAACCAGCGGAGAACGACATTGAGTGGTTTCCTGTGGGCTCAAGACAGCCCCTGCTGTTCTGCGCTCACCGTCCACTGGACCCTTGGAAGGTTTTGTCTTTGTGCCATCAAGACATCCTTTCAAACTGCTGCTCCATTCCTTGCTTGCAAGATAAGGACTCTGTGAGTCTTCTTTTTTGAGTCGGACTTGAGTTAAAGGGTTTTTATTTTCTTTTTTTTGTGGCTAGAAAGAAATGGTTTTCTGAAAGTCAGTTGTAAATGAGAAGACTCTGTATCCCCACAAGAATTCAGAGACAAGATGAAGAGCATTTATAATGACAAGTACCTTAACTGTGTACATTAGTCCAGCATGCTGCAAGAGTTTCCCCTAACACATTGTGTCATAGGTATGTCTAAAAGAATCATGTATTTGCTAGAAACCAAGTAAGGATATATTACTGAAATAACTCAGATTAAGATCAACGAAGGTACAGAACCTCTCAGTCCTGTTGAAAAGCCGAACTTTTACTGCTGTAAACCTTACTCTTTACTTAGTATTTACACCTTTAAGACTTCCTTTTCTGACCTCAGCAAAGAGGTACGGCCATTGTTGACCCATCTGTAAGGACTGTCTTAGCATCTGTGCAGTGTGATTTTTTTTAATGGCGTGGTACCTTGACAAGTAATGTAGACCCTTGTGAAAAATGGCTGCACCCGAGCATTGGTCGGCTGTGACAGTGAACGGGCTGGTTTGTGTCCACTTCCAGCTCCAAGACCCCTGCAAGCAGCGTGTTTGCGGGGAGCATGCAGCTCCTGGCTGGGATAAAGCTGTGTACAGGGAGAGCCCTGACCAACCACCCACACTACGAGGACCGGGCCCTGAGGGAGAGGACCAGAGAGGTAAATGCCAGGCTGGTATATGCCAACCATGATCTGTCTAACTTGGAGGTGTAAAAATACCAAACAACAGCAGACAGTAGGCCTGTTTTAAATACCACTGCAGGATGGGTCTTTGACAGCCATACCTATACCTGTGTTTTATGGAATGAGACAGGCAAATCTGTAAAACATTGTGGGCGCAGCACTGGGAAAGGGTAAGGGTGCAGTTTTCGCATGTATGTATCAGGCTGGTATGACAACGGTACAAAATCACTGAAAAGTGTTTGGAAGATGAGGATAATGTAAGATTACAGAAGTGAGTGAAAGGTGAGGAAAGGGGAATTGGAGTGACCCAAGAAAAGATTTCTAAACATCAATGAAGTAAAAAAGCGTCCACTAACTCTGTTCTCACTGACAGTCGTTTGTCGACGCAATTTTACGTCTCAAAATTAACGATGTAAATTGAGAATATACGTTTCCATTTCTGTGGCTGGTGTCAGTTTCACACAGACTCGTGCGAATATTACAAACGACACCTTAAACTTGCAGCAGCAGCCTCTGCTTGTAAACTGACTGCTGTGAAAGATACCCCATCACCTTGAACTTCACACCTACTCACCTTTTTAACGACACATCATCTCCAGCTCACTGGCAAACACAGGTGGCAAAACGCAAACTGCATGTAGCACAAACCCCGTGGGGGGAATAACAGGGACGGGCGTGGCCACTTGAGACACTAACGCTCCAGCGGATGCCTGTTGCATGTGCTCATCCACACCCAGGTATACCAGATCTACGCCCGGCAAGCTCCCGAATACGTGCACAGGGTGCTGCGTGCTGCCGGGGCAGACTACGTCGTGCTGGAGGACAGCATCTGCTACGAACGACGGCATGGGCGGGGGTGCCGTCTGCGTGACCTCTTGGACATGGCCAACGGACACGTGGGTATCAGCCAGCATCTGACTGCGAGTGTGTCTCTGAGCTTCAGAATGTCTGAGCAAAGTGTAAGAAACAGAAAGTATCGCAGGAATGTGTGGGCGATAATTTGACCTTTAGTATGTGTGCTTTTTACTCAAGTGTGTTATAAAGTTAGTTTGGCACTTAAATGCACAAAAAGTAGATTCTGTGGATGCGGAGGAATCTGCACACAGCTGCGGTGTCAGACGGTCCTTCGACGAATCTTTTCCTTTCAATGAAAAGGGGCTGTTTTTTTTGGGCTGGGGAGACGGATCACTGGTATCACCAACATTGCTTTACTATAACCAGTTGTTTTGTAATTTAAAAAACATTTAAAAAAACAACAACACAATTTTTCTAAATTCCAAATCAGTGTGGTGTATGAATATTCTATATAACATTATGCAAAATTAAAATATATGAATAGTATAATATTGGCAGGGATCCATAACAGACTACAAAAGTAATAAATGTTTATATCAATGTAAGAAAATGAACTGAACTAGCAACATACCAAAGCAAATTATAAAAATTTGTTTAGAAAGCATTCCAAGGCTGTGTGAGATCATCAAGGCTATAGGAGGACTTATTCAATAGTGATAAACCACAGTAGTTTCTCCTGTTTTACATTGGTTTCTTTCAGCATGTATGTCATTATGGCCAAGAAAAACTTTCAACAATTCTCCCTGACCACCATTGTATGTTGAGGCATAGCCAGTGCTTCATTCCTTACTGTGTTATAACTCAGTATGCAGTAGAAAGACGTTTTTTTTCAGTTAATGGACTGTCCTCTGTGAGCTAATACACGAGATCACGCACACACACACACACACACAGACACGTGCACGCTACCTACATTGGGTTTATGATGTTGGCTGCTTCACCTACATTGGGTTTATGATGTTGGCTGCTGACACCAAAGACACAGGGTTGCTTTACGTTTAACGTGCGCCAGCTGTGGCCCTCGTCCCGTGTAGACTATCAGGTGGCACCACGAGGAGGGGGCGCAGTGCCGGTCAGCTCCGGCTGCCGTCTGCCCGTCTGCTCATACAAAACAGGAACTGCGAAAATGATGCCCACCTAACACCAGTCAGTGTGTGTGTGTGTTTGTAACCATTTTTGGCAGCCTTTAGTGTGCTTTTTCTGAAAGGAAAAATAAAGTCTACCATGACGGAACAACACTAATTAAATTATCACACACCAATAGTTCCCATGTAACAGATAATTAAAAAGAACTTTTGTTGAGTAAGTCTAATGATTATTGTGTCCAAATCCAAGTCATCACTTTACCACTGTTTTTGTAACAGGCATATTAAATTAGTCATAATGTGATTACTATCAAATTAGGGACAAATTAGTAGTTTAAAATGTTTAATTACACTTCTAATTATTTGGTATGTTTTAGTGGTATTTTGCACTGCCTAATTTTGTTTAAACCATATCTCCCTGAGTAATTGTAATTGTGTGTGTGTGTGTGTGTGTGTGTGTGTGTGTGTGTGTGTGTGTGTAAACGTGTTCTTCAGATCATGGACGACTCTGGTGACAATGACCCAGACCTGGTTCCGGCGTCTCAGCCTCGGTTTTGCACAGCAATTAAAACCGATGACCCCGCCTACACGAGGCTCTTCTCACGGGTCTTCAGGAACAAGACATTCCACGTGTACAAGCTGAGGAAAGTAAAGAGGAAGACAATAGGGAGTGGAGCGGGCGGCACGGCCGCATAGCCATTCTGCACCCGTGCCAGGCTGCCCTCTGTCCGTAGCATCCAGAACATTCCGGCTACCTTACTTGACTCGCTGTCTGCAGCTCACCACAGGGCCGACTGACTGGGGTTGACACTACTACACTGGCATGTGCCAGAGTCTGATTAATCTAGGCGAAGTGAAGGTGCACGGTCAAGATCCCATCCCATCTTATGTGCCAAACTTAAAAAAGAAAAACTTTGGTATTTGAGCACGATTTAATAAAAAGCAAAGAACTCTCCAGAGTATTGCTGTGAGCCATCTAATCTCCAGCTGACAGCCCAGGCCAGTCCATCTCTGTGAATCCCAGGTTGTGTTCTCCTCCTCGTGTAATAGGGAGCACACATGCTTTTATTGGAGCATATATATAAGCTCACTTCCTGTCTGTTGTTTTTGGTTTGTTTATCGGAATAAAATGCTCCTGGCGTGCTCTCCTTACATCACACAGTGGAAGCAAAATATTTTTGCCACCGTAAATTTGTTTTTTTTTTTTCCTCCCCCAGTGCTTGAAATACAGCAAAAACTGCTTTCATAAAACTAGTGTTAAGGCATCCTGAAGGGCCACAGAAGAGGGACTTTATTGTCCTCTTGATTTCAGAAAACGGTGGAGTAGAATAAAGTCTTATAACGCTAAGCAGTTGTAGTTTGTTTGTGATGGTGTTACTTTGTCTTGTACAGATTGTTTTTACGTCAGTAGTAACCAGCAACGACCTGGATAGTCAATTTGGAGAGGGCACATAGAACAGATGTGTTAGGTGACCGACTCTCTGCTGTGGCAACAAGTGACCTTGTCTATTTACTGCATTATTAAAGCTGTTTTTTTTCCATTCTGTGTTGAGTTGTGTACTCCTGAAATTCAGTAGCAATATTTGATATAATTTTCTTTAGTAAAGCACAAATTGGTTAAGATACGCTCATCTGATAGAGCCCTTGGCTTAAATTTTTGTCAGTCAGTATTAATTATGGTGATGCAGTTCCTTCGATAACATTTTGATGTAAAATCATGTTGTTGTGAACAGCAAAACTTTCATGTTAAAAAAGAAAAAAAGCATCATGGCATGTTACTAAAATTAAACCAGTCAGTTTTCACGGCTCTGACTTTTTGTAACTGAAAATAACCTGTACATGACATTTGCCTTCATTTAGTTTTTTTTTTTACGAAATACATCCCTGTAAATTCACTCTTCTGTTAGAAGATATACAGTAAACACTTAATTTTCTCTCGATATTTTAAAAATGACACAAAACAATTTTTCTTGAAGAAAAAAATCAAAAATGTTTCAAGGAGGTGAAGGTGTAGAAACCGCTTCCTACAAGTTAAGCTTGTTTGGTTATAAGCAACGTTGACCTCGTCCGTCACTCCGCCGTCCCGGTTCCTTTGAAGTTCGTCTTGCTTTGGTCCGGCTTGATGAACTGCAAGATTTCAGTCGCATGCCCGTTAGCATGCACTCAAAAACATGAATGCAAATGTGATTTCAAACAGTCTTTTTTTTTTTTTTTGCTTTACCCACACAGCACGAAGGCTGCAGTTGAGTAATGATCTGAGCTGAGCTTTTAAAAATGAAAATCCATACAAAGCTTGGCGCCACTGCTCATGTTAACTTGTTAAAGGATGATTATTGTTGTTTTGAATTAAGAGTAAGAGCTTAATTGTGTCCATATGGCACTGCTGAGAGCCTTTACCTTTCATTATAAAACAGTCATCATTAATTCCATTTCCTAATAGGCACAGCCAGTACATATTTGCGCAAGTTAAAATGATCTTTACAGTGAACTTTAAAAATGAGTCATTCTTTTTTTATTATTATTACTCTTCGGTTTGCTTTGTGTAATCAGATCGTCTGGAACCTAATTCTGATCAGGTGAGAACCATGAATTAAAAAGATCACCTTGCATGCCTTCCTAATGGCATTTATGTTTTTGGCACATTACTGTAATTACCAGCCACACTGGAAGTACGCAGAACACACAAACCACAAGTGACGGCAGCTAAAATTAGTTACACAGAGTGATGAAATGGCAACGCTGGATTCCAACCTCCAATTGTACCTGAAATCTCTGACATAAATATTTTTGGTGTCATGACAACGTATGCTGGTTTCATAGTTAAGGATTTGGACAGCATGCACTTTAATCTGTTCTCTACATGGTTAAGCAGTGTACTGATCTTAATGTGTCGTGGTCAATTAAACGAGGCACTGATAAACACCGTCCTCACCCAGCAAACACAAAACGTTCAAATTACGTTAGCTAAACATTTGGGGAACGTCAGGAACGTTTAGTTAACGTTATTTGAACATTTTGTGTTTGCTGGGCAGAAACATATTAAGTAGCCCAGTCAGACTAGCAAGAGAAAGTAACATGAAATAAGTATTTTGGTGTTGGGTGTACATCAGGAAGATTATGCCAATAACATTATCAAATATATTTTTTATTTGGAGAAAATTATTCAAATTAATGTAAATTAAAATGATGTAAACATGAAGCAACGATATTAAAATAATTTTGAAAATACATAACCACTTTAGTAGAAGCAATAATTCAATTTTGATTTTTACATACTAAAATGTTTTGCTGTACAAATGAAGTACAAATTAAATAATTCTAAAACTCACAATCTGCATGTTCACCACACAGCTGGAAACCATTCACGGAACAAATTAAAAGGAAAATTACATGGAGTTTTATTCACTGCTTGAAGAACATACTGGCTGTGTAATAAGCATGTAAAAACTCCAGAACAATACACAGAAAAAAAATGTTTACATTTCAATATAATTTGTTTGCAGATCATGAATGACTCCTGCCCTCTTCCCACAATCCCGCGGGCTCCCAGAAAATAATATTCCATGGGAAGAATTTAACTACTAAGAATTAAACTCCTCCAAAAAGAAGCCAGTTTATAAAAATGCAGCCTACCGCAGTGGTGTTCCCTTTGCCACTTTCATTCCAGTCCTGTTCCAGCTCTCGTTGCTACCTTTTTAAACTGGCACATTTGAATTCTATATTCAGATCATAGACTGCAAAGCTGCATGTGTGTGACAGTCAGGAATTGACTTGCATTTCAATTAGAGCACTGATGTATTTGAACTTGTTTCTATCCATTTCAACACCATACTTTAGTTTTAAATAATTGTAGTAAATACAAAAATATGGAGCACGGCATGGAATCTGGAATTTTAGTAACATCATTTTGTAATTTCTTCTTTCACAAAAAAGAAAAGAAAATGAAAGAAAAAAAAAAAAAAAAAAAGAGTACGACAACGCTCCAGAAAAACAATGCAATGTTCTTCTGCTGCACTTTGCAGTGGAACTTACCGGAACATTTTGCATCTCACCATGTGACCTGTTTAATATTCATCCTTACAAAAGCACAAACACAAGGTTATAGAGAGGTAGTGTACATGTCTGGACCTTCATTGCTGAAACCACCTTATTTCATTTCCATTTCTAATAGAGCTGCATCCATACTAGTCATTTTTGGCCAGTAGTACGAACATCTTGGTGTGGTGAGTTTTGCTTTGTTTTCAAGATAAGTGAATAGGTTAGTTTTACAGGTGTACAGATAAAACACATTTTAAGTTTACGTGCTTGGTAATTAAAACGACTAGGCTTGCAATTGGGATCCAACTTAAATAATAAATAAATAAATAACTTTCTGGTGAACTCACAATATTCTTCTCTTTGTGTCCATTGTAAAATGTCACGCTTCCCATGATATTTATATTTATATATTATAGCTAATATCTGACATTCAGTAAACATCGCAAACGAACCACCTTTGTGAGAAATCAACAGAATTGAGTGTATGGTCACAGTTTTTTAAAATTAACACTTCGCTCTGCTTTTTCATAAACGCTGTGTGTTGTATGTCGAGGGAAATACGTTCGTGAAACACCGAACCTGAAGTGCAATTTCAATCAATCATTTTGAACTTTACATTAGCATTAAACACAACTGACCTCAACTGCACAAGCAGTCAGCGGCCCAAGAGAACCCCAGGACTTCCGCAGGCCAGGGAAACCCAGCAGCCTCGTACTTCTCTTTTAAACACTGACTACATACATATTTAACAGCGTGTACCGTACTATGAAGTCTCAGTTACAATGAAAACACTTTCAGCAAAAATCATTGTCGCCCTGCAAAACCACTGCAAAAAAGCAGTGAGATTTACTTTCATTGATCAACATTTGCCAAGTGTGACGCTGCCTCGGAGTGTTCCGTCTCAAAGCTGGCAGACATGTTCCAGACAGGAGGATAAGTCGGGGTGAAACACGCAGCAGCACTGGGGGACCTTTATGCCCACGGCAGGGCCAGGCAGTTTGGCTCACCTTCGGTTCCCTCGGTTTGCCGTAGTGTGCAGTCATTTGCTGCAGCTTCCTTTGGACGTGTTTATGGTTTGTGCTCAGAGATCGCTGGACTCCGCACGCTCGTACAGAGCCCTCAGCCTCTCGAAGCGCGGCCCCCACTCCTTTAGGCAGTCGTGCCCCTTGTCCTCGTCGGGCCCGGCCGAGCTGAAAGAGCTGAGGGATCCGGCTGGGGAGCCGCCGCCCTCGGTGGAGAACACTCGCAGCGAGTCAAAGGGCGCCGCTTCTGGCCGCTGGTCGGCATCACGGATCACTTCGCACAGGTAGCGCGCCAGGTCCTGGCTGGAGAAGGACAAACTCCGCCGGCCTGCCAGGGCAGGTTGGGCCTGGGCAGGAGGTTTGATAGGCGGAACGTCCCGTCGTAGCAGGGTGTTGCTACTGCTGCCTTTTCCGGGCTCTTGCTGTCCGGTAGGGGGATGGTGCACACCCCTCGGACGTGTGTACTGCATCGACTGGGCTGGGCTGGGCTGGAGGGACTTCTGCAGCTCAGCCATGTCATAGGCATTCTGTAGCACAGCAGCAGAGAAACATCTAGCTCACAGCTCCACGACTGAGGCACTTACTGTTTCAATTAGTCAGCGTGCTGCTGAATCCTAGTCCTATATCAAACAATTAAATCAAAATTGCAGTGTATTTCCAAAGGAATTCTCACAATTAAGGCCTTATTTTGCCTAATTCATTCATCTGCATCTGCAACTGTTTACAAGTTTACAACAGTTTCAAAGTTAAAGTTATGCACCAAAGTGCAACACAGTGCCTGTAGTGCCATTAAAGCATAGAAATGGTAAAACGCAGCGTAACAATTTCAACCTGCTTTCACAGCAGACTTGCATCTAATTTGAAATCAGAGAAAGAAACGGCAGGAGATGGTTATGACGTCAAAGAGGTACTGGGAATAAGGCCAGCATCTTTAGTCATGTGGCTGTCATTTCTATTTATCTACAGAAAAGCACAAGACTATATTGCGACACGGTTTCTACATAAACGCGATTGTGTTTATCGCCTAAACATCAGTGTGGTTTCAAAGAAATCTAAATGGGAGTAAAGTGACAGGGAAGGTCTTTTCATATAAATTGAAGGCAACGATTATGAAATCTACATGCCTTTGAATGTGACAGTACAATCATTTCGGCGTTAATCTGATGCACGCGAGACCGACGCATCTTTGACTGCCGCAATATACCTTCTCTGCAAAAAAATGAGCCGGTTTGTGTGCTTGGATCCAATTAGTGATTCGTTTCGTTACTTTCTGGACATCAACTACAACGTAAAATACACAACCAAAGATTAGATGGTATCAGACAATAATCTGATATTCTATCCATAAAAGATGAAATATACTTAGTGTCTGATTCATTAATATCAACTTTTTAAATAATTTTACAAAAAAACAATTGTGTCAAATGTACCTATATGCATATGTAAAATCATTATAAAATCCGGCACATTCCTGTTCAACAGACATTCTTTTACATCATGGAAAAACATAAACAATACACATCTTATACAGAGTACCTTAGTGGTTTTAAATTATTTCTAAAATTACTTTCAACTCTTATATTCAAGGATAAGCTTCATGTATTTTCACCCAGCTGAAAGGCATTTGCAGTTTTAAATTGCTCTGAAGTCTCCCTGAGGAATTGTTTCTCTTAAAGATAGCATAATATAATTAACAATCCTCTGTGTCACGCTTGCAGACAAAAAGGTGCGTTTGTGAGTGTGGTGTGTGCATGTGAGCGCACGCGCGTGTGTCCATGAATGCAGATTTGTATGTGCAGGTATGAGTGGAGCTTTGAGCTCAGCTACAATCTCACCTGGTCTTCTTCTCCCCCTCCCTCTTCGTCATAGTTGAGCACATTTTCACGGATGTCCTCCCAGCCGTCGTGGTGTGCCGACACATGGTACACGCCCTCCTTCAGACCCTTGTAGGACCTCCAGCGTGTCCACAGGAAGATGCCCAACAGCAGCACTAGGGGGTACCAGAGAGTGCCATCAGAGCAATGAAGGGATCAGTTCACACAGAGCTTTTTGTTTTGGTGCACTCTTAACAATTACATAGCAATGTCATACAAACACTGTGAGAGCTCTGTGTATCACCTGTAAGTCACTCTGTGAGAGCTCTGTGTATCACCTGTAAGTCACACTGTGAGAGCTCTGTGTATCACCTGTAAGTCACTCTGTGAGAG
>JABJVR010014489.1:24701-42525 GCA_025773905.1 Chitala chitala | reverse complement strand
ACCACCACCAACCACACCCACCCCCCCCCACCAACCCACCCACCCACCCCCCCACCCCCCCCCCCCCCCCCCCCCCCCCCACCCCCCCCTCCCCCCCGCGCGCCCCCCCCCCCCCCGTCCACTATGGGAAAAAAAACTGGCATTCTTGTGATGAACCGAAATTAATTTTCACAGTTTATAAAAGGTTTTTGCCATACTAATCAAAAAACAGTACATTGCTGTTTTTTTTTTTCCAAAAGCATTGAACAGTGTGAAATGACAGAGAGGGATCTCTTGTCCAAACAGTGATATGAGATGCTGTGAGATTGCTTAGCAAAGCCCTGGCATGGACATCAGCATCTAAAAAGGTGCTGGAAAACACACAACAGCACAGCGATAGTCTGCGATTAAGTCACTACACAGCTGCAGGTGAGACTCTGCCCACATCTCACCTCTGTCCACATGTTTACCTACCTCCGGGAGGGTCTAGAAGGCATCATCAAGGATGTGTCTTCATCTGAGTCATCGTCAATGATGATCTGGAGAGTAAAAAGGCAAAAGGCAGGGAGCTGATGGACCTGATGTGCTCTTTCCTGAAACCGTACCATTCTGAGCGCGGCGCCGTCAGGGTCCTGCCCGAGCGGAGGAGGGAAGGGCGCCTCAGCGGACCTGAACACCGTCACCGAAAGGACGACTGGTCCTTTCTCGGAAATTTTATGCATCGCCGCGCCACGTCACACGTGGTTTACCAAACAGCTCCGTACAAACTGCTCTCCACATCCACACCTCATCCAGCCGCCCAGTTTCCTGCACATGATTACACAGTATGTGCTCACACATAGACATGGGCGCCACACTTGCCACGCGAAACAAAACGCCTGCTAGGACACACACAATATAGCCACTGTAACGGCCGTTTTACCACATTAGTCTCTTTTACTAACGCGTGTTGGCCTTTTATAAGCTTGTTCTACTCTGCACATGCGCTTCCCTACAGCAATATAATAAACATTTCCTCTAACTACTAATGGCACACTAAACTTATACAACTGAACCTAATGGCATAACATACAACACCACACAATAAATAGACTCCAAAATGGCTCTTACACCCACTCACAATGTTCTCTCCCACATGGAATTGTGGAATCTGGTTAACGCCACGGTGAACTGGCATGAGAATTCACTTCCGCCTCTAATTAGCATTAACAGAAATTCATCAGCCTCACATACAGTACAGATCATTGTTTGCATAATACCATGAAACATACTTTAAAAGAACACAAGCCAATGTAACACCAGTATAACCCTCAGGGTCTGGATAATTGGGCTGCAATACAGTCTTTGTGGTAGCAGGATTTGTGGGCCACAGCCTGAACACAGATATTAAAACAACCCTTTGGAGATGTGTGCCTCATAAGGCTATGTGACCTTCGGTGTTTCCTAATCAGGGTATTAACATGAAGTGCCTCATGTCCTGCTTTATATTAGAGTTTCCTGCTCTTCCTAGAGGTCTACATTTACATATTATTCATATTTATTTATTCTAGCCATCTCTGGGTTTTAAAATGAAGAATTATATTCTTGCCTTAGTGTAAACAGTTCATCTCAGAAGTCTGAGTTGGGTCTATGTGCTGTGTCAGGCTACTACATGAATCGAAGTTCTGCCAAAAAGTGCTAGGCAAGCGAGCGAAATTATACTGGTGTCATTTTCTGTCATCACGGGAAAGAGCTGAGGTATCCTGCAGGCTCCCACAATCCTCCCTGCCTGCCCCCCTTTTTGTGAAAATTTCATGTCAGGCTCAATCAGAGCACCATCATCGCCAGCACCCAGGTCCACGAGTTTTCATTTTCATTTTGGACTGCAGCAGATGGGGAGCAGCCGCCTCTGCTTTTGGATCCCCCCTCCATAGGGGGAGAACATTGGCAACCTCCTTAAGTTGCCTAAAGCACGTGTGCTAACACCATGGCGGACATGCTAGGACAGACATTGCTAAAAACGTTCTCCTGGGAACAGTGTGCGCCCAGGTGGCATAAACGTTATACACCTGTCCAATTAACAGCTCATAAAATTGTGTTTCTCCGTTCCTCCAGTTTGAAAAAGACAACTTTCCCTAACGCCAATCAAACAACACCATGAATTGAAGTAATATTGCCAATGAACTAGGCACAAAACATTGTCGAAGTGACAAAGCCATCCTATCAGGCCACAAAATATAGCTGCATAAATAAGGTAAATAGAAGGTCTTACCTCATCTGCTAATTTTTTTGGAGCAGCACTGCGTGATGGTCTCTGAGTGGTTACTTGGAAAGCTGCAGAACACACCAAAATACATTTACACAAGAGCAGCCTCTTCACTTGGTCTACGACCAAGAGCCATTCATTTACTGAGAAGCACACCAGCCGCCTGGACCATTACGCAGTGACACACTGAATAACAAAGACCTTTAAAACCACATGAGGATTAATAGGACTTTGTGATATGCTCGTCCGTTTCCATGCCTGAACATTCATCTGGCCAGTTTTAAAACCCGAATACTGAATGTGCGTTTCAGTCCACAGAAGCTGCAGTCCAGTTACCCACCGCATCTTTACGGGTGATCAAAACACGTTCCTGATGTTGGTGAGATGTTGACTGTCAGCAGATGTAATTACACTAAGGCTTCCGTTTACTCTGACGTGTAAGAGGGGAGAGACGACGTAGGTGGCGCTGGGGCGTGTCCAGCGTTCGTCTCGTGTGGGACGGAGACACACCTTCTACGATAGACCTGTTCTTCATGGGGCTCGAAAGGGCGCTCTTCTGGGCGCGGCCCCTCCCAGATGGCCTCGTCTCACATGACGTGCTGCCTCCTTTAAAATAATAATAATCGTAAAAAGAAAAGAAAATTACCCTGGCAGAACCAAGTGCCATAAGACTCGACCTCTAAAAACAAAGGAAGCAAATGCTAAGATGAAATAAATGCAAAATTATAAGTAAACTTTTGGGTTGTCACTTTACGAACATCAGAATGCTTCTGACTTGCATTATGGTGCAAATGTATATTCATATATCCACCTGTAACATCATCCTATTGTTGTCTTTAATCAAAATTAAACCGCATGGTTTATTTAAGCTTTTTTCATTCTGCAGTGGTAAATTAACAGCAGTAAAAGCTGAGCTTAATAAAGGCTGAAAGTTCTGGATGGAGAAAGATCAATATCAATATGCGGCTGAAATTTTGTTTCTTTTCCCCAAGTGTCGCCTGGATATCTCTAGCGATGCATTTCATCAAAGAGATTCTGCCATATTATTATTTGCATGGCTTGCAGCGGGGCACCTGTATTTGCAAGCCGCTGTATAAAACCTGCGTCTTATAAAGGAATGTGACGCAAAGACTGAGCTTCGGGGGCCTGAGAAAGAACTGAAAACGATGCAATCAGAAGCATCCTTTCGACACACAAAAATGCCATTTAAGACTATACCACGGCCCGTCATGTTCCTCAGAGCTGCACACAGTACAGGTGGCACGTCTACGTAGGGGTTTCAGTCCTCCAGGCCGAGTAACATAGAACTACCAATAGGGCTCACTACATAATTTTGAAACTGCTTTGCCATTTATCTGAGATGCATCATCAGTTCAACTGAGGAGTAGGAAATTTTCAGCCTTTTATACCTGTCAGCATGGTTGAGAATGCCTCTGAAGTACGTAAGTACGGCTGGGAGGGAGGCAGCAGTGTACCTCTATACACTTTCCGCCCTTTATGGCAGTGACAGTGTGCTGAAAATTAATTTTAACCTCCCTGCACCTCTTGGTGTGGAGAGGGTCTGATGGAGTGACCATCCAGCACCTTCCCAGAGATGCAAGTCTTGCACTGACAGACAATTATCGAGGGTGTGGGACGCACGACCCGCCGGCAGCACTATCTCGCCTCGCAGCCTGTCCTTCCGTTCCCCCCTGACGAAGCGCAATCACAGGGGCGACCGGAGCTTTCCGTTTGACGACTCCTGACAAGCTCTCTTGACGCCTTCGATCGCAGGTTGTTTCCGGCTCCATTACGACCAATAAAAGGTGGAGAGATAACAGCAGCTCCCACGATGCTTGACGGCAATACTGGACATCTCGTCAGAACCCGGCAGCGACGCTGCCCCTGAGGAAACTAACAGCCCTGAGGAAGGGAGACGTAGTGCCAGCCTCCATTTGCCACCTCGCTCTGAGGGAGACAGACCCCACCACAGCCTGTGCCCTGTTTTCCTTCACAGTACTGAAGCCGAGTATACTTAGAGAATGGTGGCTCAAACCACACCACTCAGTACTGGCCAATGTGATGATCAAATCCATTGCAGTAATTAGTACTTACCCCTTCCCCGCGTGGAAGTTGCTCTTGTGGCTGAACTCTGACCTCTGCCCCCACGTGCACGGCCTCTCCCTCTAGTCTGTGCTGGTTGAGGGGCGGAGGAGTCATCGTCCGACTCCATGGCAACGTCCATCAGCGAGGTGTCCAGATCGTCATCTGGGAAAGGGTCGGGCTGGTCTTGAACACGGTGAGCTTTGGCCCGACTGATGGCCTGGAACCGTCAGAATGCAGAAAGTTGTCCTACATAATTTAAAGGCTGTTAACAATGAACATCACGGTAAACACACAGAGCACAAGCTTACCTCTTTTATTTCTTCATCTTCCTCAGCAGTGTTCTTCTTGGACTCCCGGAACCGACGAACCTTCAAGTGTATACACACGCGCACGCACACATACGCACGCACGCACACACACACACACATACACACACACACAAAAGCACAGCGAGCTGAGCATGTGAAAACACAGTAGCTCTAGCTGTTTTCCTGTTTACTGATATATAAAACATTGAGACAGAACAGGCACAGCTGTAATTTGTGTGCATGGCACATTGTCAACATTACAGTGAGCAGAAATAAGTCTGACATATTGTGAAACATTCCTGCAGACTACCTACGCATGATTTTCCATCCTGCCTGTTTTTTTTTTTTTTTTTTTGCTGCATTTCTGGAGTTCTATTAAAACGAAGCCTTTAAAATTGAGCAGAGAGTTGAAGTCTCCAAAGCATTATCATTAACAATTTGCACTTTTAATGGGGGCGACCTGGGCCGGATTCGAACTTGTGACCCCGCAGCCTGCGCAGATTTTCCAGACAAGACGACACGTCTGCTGAGCTAAAAACCGAAATCCCTCACTTTACAGACTAATCAGACTCTTGCCTTGACTACCAAGGGATTCTCACAGTAACATTTCACATTCCGCTACATCCTCCCCCTCAAAACATCCACTGCAACCTGAGCATGACTGCTTGGTAGGAGGCAGTATTCATCCAGGTCACGGCACCAACGTAACTAGGGTGACCCGGGCGGGATTCAACCTCACAACCTTGCTACACAGTCTATCCATTTTCCTGTTACTCCAGCATCAATCTTTGCTTTTAGCTCTTACACGTGGTCAAAAACTTGGAGAAATATGTGCTAGGTTGAGTAAATTTGCTTTGTTAAATCATCACTTCAAATTAAGCTAATATTGCATTTTAGCATGTAAAGTGCAACTTCACTACAGATGCGCAGTAAATACATTTCAATATTATCATTTAGTAATACACATACTGCAGACATAAAAATCAGTGTTTTATTTATCAGGCAAAGTCACAAACCGTAATAACAGGCATGACAACAGAGTCATGTCTACAGAGGTTTTCCCCATTAACTTGTAGCAACAAACAGTCTGACACACAACTCTGAAAAAGAAGATAAAATTCTTTCTCCCCCGGCTTAGCTTCACAAAAAGTTGGTTTAAAAAACAATTACTACAGTGAATTTTCCCAGTTACCAGCAGTAAGACGAATCCCATTGCAAGGTCAAAACAAGACAACTTAAGACCTGACAAAATAAACAGTGGGCTTGTGACCTCTTTAGCTCACCTCTTGTATAAAGCAAGACCCCTAGAGTCCGGCTCTTATCACATCAAGCAACATTTTACAGTAAACAGAGGAGAGGAGAAACCACATTTTAAGACCCAAAAAAAGTTACATAACCTTGAGCAAAGGTCCACTGCATTACTATAACACCCCCAATCGAAAGAGTTGACTCTTTTGACTCAATGTGTGCGGGGAAAAAAAAAAACAAATGCTCGTGTGAAGAAAGTGACTAGCGCGTCCTACTCTCTGGCCTGTACCCCCTGGCGTCTTCTAGCTTTGCTGTTACCATGGGAACCAGCCTGCTCAGGGCCACGCTGGGCCACCGAGCATAGCAGAATAAGATGCAGGAGATTCATCGGGAGGCCACATCTACAGGTGTACAGATGAAGGACACATCTGTGCTATAATCATATTGCACTGTATCAGCAGAATACCTTGTACATATTTTCATTCAAAGCTTACCTAACTTCAGAGCAGCATCCCATCATTTAGCCATCTACTTCAATTCTATCACACTACGGCTCTAGCAGAGCTCCTAGCTCAAAGGCAGGAACAAAGAGCAAGCAAAACACTTTCATTTGGAGTGACAGAACTGTCCAAACAACAAATAAATCGTCTGTCCTCTTTAGACATGAAAGACCATTCTTTCATGCAACACAAAATGACAAAATTCCTACTGATGGCTGGGTGATTTGGGTGGGTCGCTATTTAATCTGATAATAACATGTTTCTGTGCATTTCCACAGTCTTTATTTACCAGACAAAATCAACACTTAAGCTTTGGTCACTCGGGAACTGGCTGAGGCTTTTCACTTTGTCAAGGTGAGCATTTGATTAATTCAGGCACTCTGACAATTCACAAGTTTGATTTATATGAAGTCAATTATGACAACCAGTCAACTTGTCTATTAAGCATTATTTAATTAGAATTATATAATAAATTTCAGTCTGTCTGATAAATAAATACCAGCAGTAATGAATACTCACAAAAGACTAAGCATCTTAATATTTATAGGCAAAAATTCCACTCAGGGTCTGAGATGATGCTTTAGTATTAGTTGTTCCAGTAGCTACAGCTCAGCATTATGCAACAAAATGTTACCAATATAGCTAGCAGTCAGCGCTGGCTCTGCAAAGCTTTTTAATTACAAAGCTGATTTGTGAAGAAATTGAGGCATGCTCAGTACAGAATGTTCAGCCACACCATTCCACCTGCCACTCAGTCAGGAAATGGGTCTCTTTCAGGAGCTTAATGACATCTGCTCTGCAAAACTCTTTGAGCATGAACCCCTGTTTAGGGTGACAGTTGAGTCACTGCAAACCCAGCCACATCCGCTGGCTCACATCTGGTCTCACACGGCCAGGCATGGAGATCAGAGTGGCGGCTACCGCAGTGGACAGTGAGTGCCAGGCTCGGTAGGGGAAGCACTCTTCCTGCAGTGGGTAATTTCTGCGTGTCCACTTAACAGTGCTGGTCTTGGTTTCAATGCAACTGCAGCACTTTGCATTTAAGGGTGCGCCTAAGTGGGAACATTGTTCCTGCCTGAAGATCTCACATCACAAACAACATATTAAACGCACCTGTGTACATGTGCAATATTGCGAACCTGTGAGCTGCTCAACCATATTTTGGAAATAAGACCACAATATGAAAGCTAGAACTAACAAAATAAATTTACTGTAACAAGCATCTCCTCAGTTATACTGAGATGTGTATGTCTTTCAGCTCCTCTGAATAGAACAAATTGCAGTAAAGAAATGCCTCATTCATTGGTTCAAAAACACTCCAAGAAGACACATGAAATTGGGCTGGAGGTTGGAACATTCTAAATGTATAAACCTGCTGTTATGAAAAGCTGTATTCATTACCATTTTTCAGTTCCCTTTGTATTTGCTAAAAAACAGTGTTCAGTGTCTGTAACAACAAACAGACCTCGTCTCTCTTCTTTAACGCTCAGCTTGTTTCAATTCAATTCGATCTATTTTTGTATAGCGCCTTTCACAACAATGTTGCCCCAATGTACTTCACAAGGATGTGGAACATGAACCGTAAAGACAGGGCTGAGGATAAAACCAGATGATGGACAGTTCCTAATTACTATGGTGCTCCAAGGCACTGCATGTGCCAAGCCCGTTTTCATCCCCATGTCCACTGACGTCCCTTAACAAACACCTGGTTAATCCCCACCCTGAGTCCATCCTCGCTGAGCCTACATACACGCATTATTACATCGCGTGTGTGCTGAGTACATTTTTTTTTTTTGTATGGTGAAGGCCCCATTCTGAGATTTCACTTTCCTCCATCGTTACATTTGTGCATAGGCTGCGTGCACCGGGACAGACCTCCTCGTCGATCTTCTCCTCGAGAGCCTCCACTCCGCGCTCCCGCAGGTGTCTCTGCGTCTTCTCCAGCTGGTAGTTGATCAGCTCCTCGATGGCATCCTTCTCCTCCTTGTCCACAAACTCCTGCACTGCCTTGCCCATGCCCTGCTCTGTCAGAAGCGACAGCTGCACATTCTGTGGGGTGGGGGGGCGGGGTCTCACAGGAACCCAAAGTTCAAATTTAAACCAGTTGACAACACCATGCAACAAAATGCCATCAAAGAAATTTGTTCTATTCCTTTACACATTCAGCTATCACACTTACTTCCACCCACACAGCTACCTACGCACTTAATAAGCTCTTTATGGGACACTAATGAAATAACGTGGGCACCGTCATTCATGATGAATGCTTTTTCAATTTTTTTGCATGCTAAATAATTTACATTCCCAAGAAGAAATTTTTCTTGGTATAATTAATAATGCATCCACTTTCCCACAATTCCCCGCTCTTTTCTTGATGGGAGAACATAGTTCCGTACTTTTGAAAGATGCTATTCTGCTTATGTTAATGAACATTCTGTGTTGCTCTGTCTTCAAGGCTTCATATTTCAATTAAGTATGACAGAGAGAGTTGATGACAAGTGTGGCCAAAAGGGCCGGAGTTTATCAGTGCTTTTCATACTTATAAAAATGCTAAAGGAGTGTGGAAACACAGTGCACACCTGCGGCTTGTATGGCTGGGAAAACTAAAACAAGCTCTGTGTGGCAGACTCCCATATTAAAGGCTGATCCGCTCTTAATTTCAATTTGTGTACTCAATTAAGCCAATCACGTGCTACTGCACCTGGCCACCTGCTCAAGCGACAAAGTGCAGCGTTCTGACAATACCTTATGAGCAAATATTTCACCTGATTAACTCAAATGATATGACGACATTACTGGTAACAGCTGGTGTGGTGTGTTTCATTATGAAACCAGAACCACCGTCCCATTAGCAGACTTAAGGAGATGCTATAGTTAGCCTTTGGGGGGTGAACGTAGCTAAGCAAGTTCTCAGAATCTAATGACACACCTGTGGGACAACGGTACTGTGCAAGGAAATAAAATGATCAAGACTTGCAGCCATTATAAGCCAGAGATATTGCAGGGTGCATAGGCAGAGGCGGAGAAAAGACACAGTTTGTGACCGAGTCGAGGGCATTAAAAAAGCAATTTAACGTAAACAAAGTGTGTTGCGAAAGGGCGCAAGAGCCACAGCAGAGGTGGAAAAACTGACATTCAACCAGTTACTGAAGACCATCCAAGCTCAACTCCTCTGCAAATGTGATGGAGAGAGAGACGTTTTCTCTGTGGGAATAAAAAAATAACAATAACAAACGAAAAAATGAGCACTCAGATGTCCACGCTGACAAGTGTTTGCAGCTTCGCTACTTGCTCCGGGCAATCTGCCACAGCGGTGCTGATTAAAGGAGAAAACAGGTTAACGACTCGAGCAGCCCCGCCTGGGGCAGCCCAATCGATGTCGAAGGCAACGGGACAAAACCCGGGAAACAGGCGCCCTTGTCAAAGTGCTTGAGACCTTTCCAACTCTGGTTATTTTTATACAGTGCCTTTCACATCAAATCTAATTTTTATTTGTAAAATAAGATACTAAACGTACCGAAATGCCAAACTCCAAGACTGCAGAGGTAATATAAAAACCACAATGAACATTACAGGTATCGTTATGGTTACAATATATTAGTATGTGTAATAAATGCAGAACAAATGTAAGCAACTCAGTATTGCCCCGAGAATCATTTTACAGGAAAGAGGAAGAAAAAAAAAAAACGACAAAAGCTAGATGACAACAAAGGAGGAGAGCCAAAACTCCACAATGTACAGAATAAAAAACTTCTGGAGGTCCAAGGTCACCTGGGTGCCCATGGGCACGGTAACGCTTTACATGACAAAATAAGGGTAAGACCTTTCACACTGTACACGAAGTGCACTATAGTTCAATGCACTGCCGAAAGCCTTTCAGAGAGATCAGAAAAAAATCAAGACTGAGGACAGAAAGGAAGGCATGCTAAAGAGCCTTCTGCCGCCCCATTGCGCTACGGCCCTCACACAAGATGGGACAGGGTCTGTGGGAGAAAAAATCAATTAAGGGATAAAAGCTGGATCCAGAGCTGACCCGAGAAAGCGCCCTCACCGTCCTAACAGCCGCTTGTGCCCAAGCAATTTCACAGCACAAGCAACTTACAGAACTGAACAAATTGCCCACAGCTTTTCCTCGGCTCATCTACAAAGCAACAGGAAAGAGTGTTTAGATCCAAACAGACACTGACATCTCAAATTTAACTCCTCTTTTAAGCAAAGTGCTAGAGTCTGCCATAGGCTTGAACCTGGGAATAACACGGCTACAAACAGCACTAACCAATTTTTTTTTTTTTACCCTTTTCAAAAAAATCCAATATGGCTCAATAGGCAATTTCAGACTAACTGCAAGTGCTGTGGAAAAAAAACAGCTAACAGCAGCTGCAGGGGCCATCACTAAATAGTTCTACTCTGTAAAGCCGTTTAGTTTGAGTTTCAATATCAGTTTATGAAACAGGCAGGTATTTTGGAAAGACTGATTATCCAGCGCCGAGAAACTACTGCTGCAAACAGCAGATAACAAAAGCCACGTAATGCAGCTCAAGCGTCAGGCCGGGTAGAGGCTTCTTTCTGATTCAGCAACATTATTCACAGAACAAAATGAGGCGAGTCCCGCTCTTCAGTCTGAAGCAAATATAACTAGTGTATCGTTCTTACCTTCCTCATTAGAGATGAATCACAGCGCTCCTTTTGCAAACACTGGGCTTCGTCGGGTTTTTATCACGGAAAACCACATTTCTCATTTCTTCAAATCTCGTTTTTCCTCACGCATGAAACTGTCATTATGTTGTTTCAGATGTGAAAGGGCCAGGTGTAATTTTTGAGATCAAAAAGGGCTTTCGAAGTTCCGCACCAACCCACCATAACTCTTTACTGTGCTATTGCCAAGGTTCATGAGATCTGAAGACCAGGTTCTAGCAGAGGATGATACACACAATCAAACCAACACGGTCATGGTTATAAGGCTGTCTGGCCATCCGGCACTAAGTCCACTATAGTCAAGACACCTCGTGGGCGATTACCTCAGATGTATCCCAAAAAGAAGATATCAAAACGGTTTCAAATGCCAAAAGGCAATAAGTATAATTTCTTCGTGTTTCACGCATCTGAAATGTAGGCGTCTCACACCGCAAGGCAGCACACCGACACACCTGAAATTGCCACATTTAACTGCACAATGACATTTAATTCCTTTATACTTTTGTCTGTGCCTTTTCTTACACGAAAGGGAACAGAATGTGTCGGGTTTGTATCATTTTGGAAAAATAATAATAATAATACCTGAAGCAAACATGCAGTGACCTAAAAAAAATAGCTACGAGGCTCGTTGCCTGAGAGATTACTATTTGTTTGTTTTCATATAAACATGTAGTGTCCTGTTTTAACAACTGGGGACAGCAAAGAACAAAAGGCTTTGTCCACAGGTGAAATTGGGGTCGCAGCTCTGTGAAGCTATGATGGTCTTGTGTGGTGAGGGAACGGCCACAAGAGGCTACTGAGCCGCGACACAATCCTGCCAACGATAAAAGGCCAAAGAGATGATAAACGAATGGAGAGGAGCTTCGAGGTAAAAAAGGAGAGGAGCTTTGAGGTAAAAAAGACAGCATTGTCTAATTCAAGCAGACTTCCAACAACAGAACTGTCCTCCCCAGACCCAAATTCCCTTTACAAAAAAACCTAACAATAAGCCCTCCCTGAATTATGCATTAGATGACTTAAATAAAAATAATCCATCTTGAGAAAGAACTGGTGATGTCTTTTTTTTAATATAACCCTGAAACTCTCACTGATGTTGTCTATAAAACCCTGTGCTCCACGTCTGTCAAGTCCCCCATTATGTAAGCCTTCTTACACTGACGAGAAAGATTAAGCCTGGGCTAATTACTTCACTGACATGAGCATATATCCATTATGATATGCATCATTTTCCATCAAATTAATCATTCACATGTATCTGACTGGAAACAGCCTATGAAACAAAAAATATGTATTTTGCGCACTATAAGAACCAAGGAAACTTTAATGTTATAATTTTTCTCTCCTTTCACCCTTAGCTTTCTTTTGATCTATTTTATCTCATTGTGTTTCCTATCTCTGTATTTATTTTGTCCTAGTCTGATGTTGGCTGATCCCCCCTCACTTTACAGACCACCTGCTGTATGTAACAATCTGGCTTATTTAGTTCACACTGGCAGATATCAGAAACCTAATATCCGCTTGTTTACCACAGAACTGCCTTTTTCTGTTGCATATGAAGAGAAACTCAAATTACTGGGAACACAAGCCTGCTGTTTTTTTCTCCTCAGTGGTCTAAAATTCAGTCCTTAAAGGTGTTATTATGATTTCCTGACTTCTCAATGAAACAGCTAAAGACAAAGACTAGCAACAGGGATGACAGGAATGTCGAACCGGGGTGTGAAAACCGTCAGCCGACTGAGGCGGTTTTCGCCTCTTTTCTGATGCAAACACACCTTGTAAACAGCATTAGAGGAAAGGGGCTATCATCAGCCAGAGTGCTGGTTCCAAGCCGCCCGTACCTTCTCTGCCGTCTCGAAGTACTGCTTCACTAGGTCCTCCACGCGCAGCTGCATGACCTCCGACGATGCTCGGCTCCAGAGCACATCAAAGTTGACGCTCTCCTCGTCTACGTAAACACGGAAAATTTAAAGTTTGCAAAAAGGCACTAATCCAGGGAAAGCAAGAGGACAGCTGACATTAGAAAGTGGAGAGGATCAGCTATCAGCCCTTAGACACGCTAAAAATGACAGCCTGCCAGAACGTGCTTTGAGGACAAGAAAAACATCATTCAACCCGTCTTAAGGTATAAACATCGCTCCTAAATCTCTACCCGCCAGAGGATCTGTCTGTGCTTGACCACAAAAGCCTGGAAAATAATATGAGAACACTGCAGACCTGAGCGCAAACTAGGATTCAAGGTGCATAACAGAATTCAGATTCAAAGCCAACATGTCAGGGTTCTTTTCAAACACCTTTAGCTTCCTTATTCTCTCGGTGCCGGACGAAGTGGATCAAGTCCTTTGGGTTAGCCACACGGTCCACAAACTTCTGGCTGAAACGCATGGTATTGAAGGTCTCAAATCCAGTGTAGTCCACCTGACCAAGGAGAGGAAAAACACACCTCAGCTGGGGTTGTGACACTGCATTATATAAGCTTTCTCATCCTCACGAAAGGACGATTAAACCCAGACTAATTACAGCGCAGTCAACAAACTTGTCACAATCTTAGAGCCATGATGAAGCTCTGCCACACAGTAATTTGTTACTTCACAGCGTTCAACACAAGGGCACCGTAAGAGAGTTGGAAACCTAGGACAATTTCAAGGGCTCGTGACTGACAGGGTTCCTTTCAAATGAGAACATAACATGACATGATGATCTTCTCATGGGACCTGAAATCCCTTGTGCTGCCCGTCTTTTATTGCAAAATCGTTCATAAAGACAGATGGATATATTGGTAAGGTACCTACACTCTGAGCCTAAATATTGCCAATAGTTCTGTAATTTATCCTGGTTAAAAAAGGCTGTACTTTAAAAGTACACTGTATGAACACACCACTTCAGATGTTTTGTGTGTCGAAATGTTAGATTTTAGATATCTCTGTTGCCTTCAGAAGCTAGAGTGTGGACCGCAAGCCCTCAGCACACTAATTTTCATTAACAAAAAATAATATCATGTACAAAAGCTATTTCCTTTAGCAGTCTGCTGGCTCGATGGGTAGAACTTCAGGCTGGCATCCGAAAGTCGCTGGTTCAAATCCCATCCCAGTAACCAGGTGTGTCCCTGAGCAAGACTCTCCACACTAACTCGCTGGGCGCTGAAAATGGCTGCCCATTGTTCCCCCAGGGGGGTGGGTTAAAGGTAGAGAAGAAATTCTTTGTGTGAGAAACATACTTGACTATAAACCTGATTCCCCTTTCATTGGGACTGCAAGCTTTAGTGTCCATGTGTGATTCACATAAGAAAATTCAGGGTTAGTGTGCAGCCTGTATGTCCAACACATCTACAGCACTTGCATGAACACGCCCATCATTTCAATTTTTCTTTCAGTCCAAACAAACCCTACCCTGAGAAGAAAACAGAAAAAGGGGTGGGGTCTGTGTCTTCTACTAGAGTTTCAACAGACTTAATCCTGGTCTGGGGAAAATCTAGGTTACTTGGGAAGTAATCTGGTCTTTATATATAAAAGGCAGCATGTTGTATCAGAACCTATGGAACTGGTTGTCCAAAAAGGCCGCACTCACCCGTAGCCTGATCAGTGGCTTCTCCGGCACCTGGGGGTTTCCTAGCCGCTCCCTCTCAGCCTCCTCCAGCATCTCCTCGACCTGAAAAACACAGGAACCATTCCACAACTGCTCTTGTCCAACCTCAAATGGGTGTGCGTCATGGGTGAGTAGGCGGATGTGCTGCAGCCCGCCTCCGCAACAGAAACCCAGAGTGGCTTACTTCATCACACGCAATGCCTAACTTCTGAGCTCAGATGAGGCTTCACTGGCCTGTCTCAGAGTGCAGTTATTAGCCAAGACCCAAGCTGAGCAGGTTCTTCAGAACAAACGAGAACATATCATGGTGGGTTTATACACAGGCTCCAGCATTACTGGGATGGAGTTCGGAGGGGGAGGGTCTATTTTAGTCACAGGAAGGGGGAGGGGGGTGGCAGGTACTGTACTTCTAAACACCCTTTAGGGACCTGCCCATGAGCACTCAGAAGGATTTCTCCAGTGGGAGGCCCAAACACCTGGTCCAGTGTGTCCGGGAGGAGCGGCGCTCATGGGCCAGCAGCTTCTCCACCCCTCTGGGGTGGAATTTCAGTCTGCCACGCTCGGTGCACCAGCCACCAGGCTTTCAATTACTTTGGCATAAAAATCGAGCTTTGCATCACAAAAGCCTCCACGCCGAATGACTTCTACTGCCACAGCAACACTACATTAATACATGGCAGCAGTTCTCATTTATTTATTTAGCATAAACAACAGCATTGTTCAAAATCTATAACAAATGGAACGTTAAAAATAATAAGGGACAGCATCCAGATCTAGATATGGTTATAACAGAGTAGAAAATAAACACGTTTTGTTACAGGATCATTATGCTGCTCCAAGAGCACATATACAAGAGGGAACAGCCAGATTTGAATTTGAAGTATGGTACAATTAAGAGCAGCCTGGATTTAAATAAATAAAAAGATGTACGAGAAGCCAGTCTGCACCTGAATAATATTCTAAGTGACGCACAGAGAACAAAATCAAGTAAATTACAAGAGTTAAAATGAGAAACAACAGATGAAAACAAAACAGGGGCCGTTTGTAAAGGCTGGTGCTGTCAGAATTTCATTTAAAATTAAGCCATCCTCCCCTGCCTTTTGGACCAGTTTGGGCAACCGATTTAAAAAAAAAAAAATAAATTCTGTTATGCAAGATGACATCTATAAGTTTGGTGATTCACTATCTCCTGCCAGCTCTTGCATTTAATTCACACAATTTGGATAAATCATTATAATCCCTGCTACGTTTCACTTTGGCACTGCATCTCAAAAGGACCTGCTAAATATTATTTGCATGCATTGATAGGTCTACTGACAGATAAATCACAGTTGACGGGGGGGGGGGGGTAAACACCCAGATAAAAACATTCACAAAGTCCGCAGCTCTGCTTTGCAAACCGCCCGTCCAATATCTACCTTCTCCTGACAAAACGCCTCAATCTTCTGAGTGACCTTGGGGTGGTCAGGGTTGAACAGGTCGGGATGGTCTCCCAGCACCACGTCCTGGATGTAGAACTGGCGCACAGTCCGCAGGGGGAACTTCTGCAGGTTCATTTTGCGACCTTTGACCCGGAGGAGACCGATGTGCCTAAAAATTAGATATGATACTCTCAAACACAACAGGCAATCCCCAAAGTGAAGACAAAAAAATGCACTTTGGACGCATAAAGCTACAAATTGGGCATTACGCATTGGCTGGTGTGCAGGCCAGATTCTAGGCATATACAATTTAAGTGGCCCCCAACCAGCAGGAAGCCCCCACAAGCTGGACAGAAAAATATTCAAACATGTGACTATTGTTTATTATACGTTTTCATTCTAGTTCTGCTTGTGTTCCAAACATACATTTTCTAATAAGTGTATATTGTGCTAATATCATTTTAAAAGTTGCACGAGATTCTAACTTATTTACATCAACCACATTATGAAAGCTGAGTTTGTGCTCTATAGAAATATGTACAAATTATTGTTACCATTTTATTAAATGATTTAAAATGAGCCAAATGACGGCATGACAGTTACAACACAGGCCACTATAGACTGAACAAGCCAACGATGAAGAAAAGGACACAGAAGGTGACTTTGAACTCTTCTGATATGTAATGTTACTGGGTGACGCAAACAAAGCTGTTGTAAAACACATGATAAATAAGTCAACGAGAACCCGCGGCTCCGCCTATAAATCAAATGACTTTGTACTGACGTGCCAAACTTTTAAAACCAATACAATAATATTAATTAATTAAAGTTTAATAGTTTTAGTTACAAGAACTCAAAATTCTGTGTACCGGGTGTGGACCATTTCATTTTCAAAAAGCACACAAAATATATATGACACTAGACTAGCATCATACATCAGTAGACTAAGAGTTTCCTGTAGCACTTCTAGCAATACTTTGCACAAGACGCGCGAGCTATGAAACGGCTTGCTTTCATAACTGGCTATCACCAAATGTTTGTCTTTAAAAAAACATAATGTTGCCAAGACACTACTACAAAGTCAAATCTTCAAAAGTGAAACCCACAGAAGCCAATCCTTTTTCCCTTATCTCCATCCCATGGAAGTCCCATCCCTAGCATCTCCCAGAATTCCCCTCAAACAAGCCGTTACATAAATTGATCAACCACTCAAACAGAAGATGCATTAAACATCATAAGAAGGATTTAAATAGTATGCCAGTATCGTTACATTATAATACTGCATTCTGGATCAATGAGGACCAACATATTTGGAAAGATTGCCCCCTAAAATGAGGTTCTGCTGAGGACCCCCAAAAGGCTAGAGCTGGCCGTGCTCATGTGGCAGTGTTTATTACTGTTCACTACCGCTTCAGTCTGTCTTTAAAACCTCTGCAAATGCTGACCTGCCTTCTCAAAGGCACGGAAAGCCAGTGTTTAAGAAAAATATAATCACAAACAGTTCATACACAAGTCACTTAAATTACCTTTAAAATTAATTTCACAGGCAGAATGAAAAATTTCGGCCCAGATTTCACAGGAACAGCTGTTAATTAAGAGTGTAATGCAGATCAACAAACTGATTTCTCCAGGGCTGAGGCTTATTCTGAGCGATCATGTTATTTTGTGATTAAGTATTTGTGTGTGTGTGTGTGTGTGTGTGTGTGTGTCAGAAGCCTGAGACTGATAGAGGCTTCTGAAGAATGACCTCCGGGTTTTGCA
>JABJVR010014489.1:0-24601 GCA_025773905.1 Chitala chitala | reverse complement strand
TGTGTGTGTGTGTGTGTGTGTGTGTCAGAAGCCTGAGACTGATAGAGGCTTCTGAAGAATGACCTCCGGGTTTTGCATGTGCCCCCTCACCTCTCCGTGCACATTCTGTAATCAAGTCAAAGTCACCAGTTAAGTGGGAAATTAAACTGAGTGTCCGTGAACCAAGCTGAGGGCCACACATTTAAGTATACCTAACGTTGCGATATAAAAAAAAATTGTGTTATACTTGAAAGTATATATATATATATATATATATATCTGAAAAACAATGCAAAACAAATACGAAACACATAAGGGCAGCGGTGAGAAAGCGCACTTTTTAACGGCCTCCCCTGGCGACAGCGAGGTTGCCACGGAGCTGCCGGGCTGTGTGACGTAGAAAAGCTGCTGCTCGTTGTGCTCGGGGGTGATTCGGCACTCGTGCTCGTGGCCCCACACCACCAGGTCCAGGAAGTCGTCCAGAAACTGCTCTGGAATGTAGTTTGTGGCCCCATGTTTGCTCCTGAACACAAAGAGCACACGTGAGGAGCAGGGGTACTGTGGCTGTGTCCCTGAGTCGGGCCTACTGTGGTCACACGCAAATACATGTTTAACACATATTTAGCCAGCACCTTAAAATTCATTCATTCATTCATTCATCTTCTATACTGCTTCATCCTGTTCAGGGACATGGGAAGCCTGGAGCCCATCCCAGGACATAGGGCACAGGGCAGGGGACACCCAGGGCGGGGCGCCAACCCCCCGCAGGGCACACACACACACACAACACAGGCAATTAATCACCTGTTTTTCCAGTCAGTGGCTTTAAACAATGCCACAGAAAAGAATTAATGTGCAGGTCTCCTGTCCAAAGAAACTACATCACAATTGAAACAAACTCCCAAGAAATGCTTCTGCAGCCCACCTGAAGCCAGAAACAAAATCCCTGTCTGAATGGGGTTTGGTACCTGTTCTGATGAATGACAAAGAGGTTGAACCAACTTTTTTCATCCTCCCGTGGGCGAAGCATGGTCACCTGGTTGTTAATGAACATCCTGTATAGCCTCTCATCCGGAATGGACCCTGGGGTATACATGAAGTGAGAACAGGAATTTGAGAAATCCATCAGACAAAAAAAAGAACACAATGTGCAAGAACATCAAGGAAAACAACCTCAAGTTAACTCTGAGTGCCAAAGGAAAAAATTCAAGTAAAACATGCAATACCATCCTCCGGCACCCCATTAACTAGAGGAGTACTACAGGTGTGCCTACATTGCTTTGGTTCATACTGGTACCTGCTGCTAAATTAATGACATGCACAATACTTGGAAGGCTAAAATGAGACGTGTAATTTTAGCTAGGAGAGCGCTCTTTAAATTAGCCTGAAGCCGGTTTCAGTTGAAATAATATTTCACATGGCCCCAAGAATAAAGCTTGAGCCAGTTCTGGTCACCATGGAGAGCTGAATACAGCAAGTTTCTCTGTAACAGATGCAACAGGAATCACCTGTAGAGACCACCCTGACGAGCCCTGGGAATAATTACATGCCTTCTCACCAATCTTGAGATCTCAGCATGAGGGTCCAACAGAGAATAGCTTTCAAGCACGGTCTGTAAGCTCTCATTAGCAAGGTGCGGTTGGAAATGCAGTTCATAGCCTGGCACCTCCAGAACCTTGGTGTTTCCTACCTTATTATCCATCCACTGAAATAATACTTCTCCTGACTGTATCTTAGCAACACAGACAGCCACACAGCTTACCATTCAATCACGCAAGCAGGTCGACTACACCAATGTGTTTTATGCACAGAGACAGAAATGTCATAATTATCTTGCCCACCATCCATCCTCACACTGCTTATCGATGGTGCTTAGCAAATTGACACCGTGGTCCAGCACAGAGACCCCACAACACAGGAAGGCACACAAGAATATGCAATATACATACACACAAAAAGAACTAGGAAACCCTCTTGAAAAAAGGTAAATTTTCAAAAAATTATCCATTTTGAAAACATGTTTGCATTGCTACCCATGTTTCAGCAAGGGTGAAACCTCTCCTACCAGTAATTTTCTGCTGCTATTTTCAATATCAATCTCTCAAAAGTCACCTCAGTCAACACCTGTCTCCAAAATTATACAAGACACAACAAAGGGTTTGCCCTGATGTGAAGCATCATCATGTATGTTTTATCAACGCTGGTATCACATCGGAATAGGGGATGTTGTGAGAAACCAAGCATGTACACGGTGCGACATCAGACAATTTAAAAATGCCTGGCGAATCACAGTCTCCACCATAACTGAGATCAAAGGGGCATAGAAGCCACATGGTTCTGAACATCACCACTTCAACCAAAATCTCTCAAGTACTCTATACTAGGTTGCTGAGCCTCGATTCAGTTAATACCTAGATATTTAACTGGCAATTAATAAATGCTGTTAAATATAATTTAAATATACTAATAAAAGATCTAAGAAAACAACTACATCTAAGAAAATCACAGAAACACATTGTGGTTTACTGCAAGTGTAAATCAATGAATTTGATGTAATCCTTTTCAGTCATTCTGTGCTGCACTGTTATTGCATGCTAATATTGTATTGCTGTTATTTCACTTGACTAGAGCACAGAAGCCCGATCAATTAAACCACAGAGAATGCTGTTTTTCACTCTACATCAGTTACATCAGCAATGGTATAAATAAGGCTTAAAAACCTGCTTTGGGTGAGAGATTATCATGCATCACTGATCACAGACCTGTTAAATCTACATCTTGCTGGATCCCATTGGTTTATACCAGACACAGTTAGTGACAGAAAAACAAAATCTGCTAATAATTTTAAAGCCTCCTTTTCTCCCACCACTATAGCTAACCAGGCACCTCCTGTGCCATTTCAGACGTTTGTCACATGTTTTTTATTACTTTTTTAGAAAATGTTAACCATGCAGTTCAACATAGTTCACTTTATCATAAAACTTCCATTTAGCTTGAAAAGAAAAAGATGAATAATTTCAGCCATTTGCAAACTGGTCAAAACTCCAGAATTCAATTTAAATACCATAAATCCCAGTCCCCCCCCAGATTTCCTGACCTTACAGAAATGCTACATTAGGCAAAAGGACTGTTCACAACAAGTGAACTCACCCATTCCATACATGGCGATCTTGGTGTCCCCTTTCTGCAGGAGCAAAGGGCTCACTTCTACCTTCTCCACAGACCGACTACGTCCAAAGTGGTTAACCAATCCCGCACAGCTCAGGAGGTCAACAGCACAAAGCCCGTCTGCCTTGGGGGTTAGAGCACAAACCACATGCATTTTACATTCACACTTTGTTTCTTAACCAATATCGTTTGTATGTTTACATGCTGTCGTTTCTTAGCCCATTCTTTCACCTCCACCAGTTGTATGTTTCAGTTCAGGTAAGGACTTATTTTAGATGTAACTACTAAACTGCTTCATTCTCTTGCATGTTTATACAGCTTCAACCTTATTTTTAACATTTAACATGGTCACTGACAAAAAAATCACACCACCCCTAGCATATAGTATCATCCACTGGCCAATTTAATAACCACTAAACCAAAATCCCCATGCTGTTTCCCAAATCAAATGTAATCCAATTTCTAAATGTTTCAAACGTGATTTACCACTGTGTAATTATAATCCAAAATATATACACCTTAATATGTCCTCAGAACTGAGAAAAATACTTACGCCTGTGGGGTCATCGTGGTTACCATGTACACTGAAGACAGGAATAGATATGTTCAAATTCTCATCTTGGTAGTTTACCCAAGGGAACCTTGAAAGATAGACATTGTGTATACATACATCTTTCACAAGTGACCAACTGAATAAAACCACAGGGCCGAAAAGAAAACAAATGAAAAACGAGTACTAAATTATTAAATATCTGGTTACTTTCTCAACAGATGGTGTGGTTTCAGAGGCACGTAACTGGTGTTCTGCGCTAAATAAATGTCACAAATGTCTCTTAACACATAGGGGTAGGGACTGCAGATGTGTCTTAGGAAAGCATAAAAAAAGCAAGGATGAAAATTTAATGAATTGTTAAAACTACTAGCAAAACTCACTTGCTGTTACTGAAATTGACGGCCTGGTCGCTCAGTATCTCAAATGTGATTGGACTGTCCCCCATGCAGTACTTCCTCAGCAGGCTGATGCAGCTGTGCATGCTCCTGCGGGACGGCTTGTTGTCATGAAACAGGTCACCCCCCAGCAGGACAAAATCCACCTGTTACACCACAAGTGGGGAAAACGTATTGTCTGCTACCATGGCAACATAAAAATGGCTGCACCTACATTAAACTGCAATGAGTTGGATCCTAAGGCTTTGCGTTTTATTTATTTGATCCTATGAAGACTGTGGTAAAACACCTCAAAATTCATACAACATATAAATGCTGTAAATGCAGTATTCCTTACTTCATTCTGTTTTGCACATTTTAGAATTTCATCAAAGGTGAGAAAGGTGTCGTTGCCTCTGATAGCATCTTTTTCCAAGTATCCAAGATGGATGTCTGTTGCAATAAGGATTTTGAAAGTGTCCTCATCATCCCTGCATGAAAAACAGTGCAAATGTTATGCAAATTGCGTAATGTGTGCGTATGCAAATATAATGAACGTCCCAAAAGGTGTGTGCATAAAAATATTACGCAAGACACATTGTAAAAATGTAATGTAAAAAGTCCCATGCTGTGTTCATTATCATGTCATTACTGTACATACAGTACGGAAAATATTACTTTAAACTTACTTAATGTTTGCCGATGTCATCTCGAGTACCAGCCGAAAATGTGTAAATCAGACGGTAATCTTGGTGGCGAAAAGGAAAGTGTATATTCAGTAAATCACACTCCACGATAATGTACAATAAGTACGTTTATTGGATGCACGAGAAAAAGTTAACGCATGTTGAACAATTTTCGGTGTGATCGAACTGGCATGTTCACTACCAACAGTTGTATGTTCATTGATTTACTCGGAAAATTAACATTTTTATCAGAAGCCCTCGGACTATTAAATTAACGATATACTGCAGATTAGACATTTTAACTTCTTACAACTTTATCCATTCAAACGCATACCTATTACTTGTCAAAATTTCGTATACTAAAACACTACAGCTGATGTAGGGAGTTTATCACGTCGACATCCCACTTTAAATCTGTTTAAATCAGTTATAGGGAAGAAGCCATTCGCAGCACGCTACCTTGTTAACAAAAAAATACATTTTCAGATGGGACTGAAAGTTCTCTTTTACCTTATTAAGTCACTTGAACCCTGATAAATTCGTACACACGTGAAATCTCCCTCCTCCGGAAGTTGTTGCATTACGTCGAACCGCTTAATGCCCTGTATGGGATATGTAGTTTATTTTTCTTTCACAAAGGTTTTTATTCCCGTAATTTTAAAATATAAAACTACATTTCCCATCAAAATAGGGGAGCCAATGGATGGAGTCCTTTACAAGGACCTGTAGCCGGTGATCTTGTTTATGGTATGAAAATTGTGCAATATATTGTTTGTCGTTATCGTTTGATAAGTTCTGTTGGATATGTGTCATAATAGTTGTCTGAATAACAGCATTAAGGTATATTAGTGTTGAAACACACGATATTTACGTTGCTAACAGTTTGTACTTGATCCCGTGCTGTTTTGCAATGTTACTTTACAAAACGTTTCTCGTAGAATGCAATTATCTAAAGTATATTTACTGCTATATTTATCCTGATAACTATTTTATATTGTGGCAGTTTCTCAAGTACACTAAAATGGTTACTTGCCCAGTTGGCCATCTTGGGTGTAAACGACAGTTTTGGTGGAGCACGACCCGAGAATGAACTGCTTCATTTTGACTGAACTGTTCTAGTGACGAGATTGTGACACCTTTATTTTGCGAATGTAAAAGTAGCTAGTTTGTAATGCAGTCTACAATTGTTGTATAAATTTAGACTACAAGTGTCAGTCACGCCCAGTTATGCTTTCGTTTCCAAATGAAACCGAACGACCTTTATTAGTAGAAACCATTTCTGGCGTTGTCAGTGCAAAATACAAAAGACGAAGTTTCATGTCTCATCCGTTCCCCTAACTGGTCATACAGAGTTTGTCAGCTCGTTGATGACAATACATTCCTACAGGTTTGTGCGACTACTCGTCACCCCGCACTATGGCAAGATTGAAGGGCTGTCTTGGCTAGGTCTTTGTGGACACGTGGTGTAATTACCTACACAATCTGTCATGTCTTATAATTGCAATATGTTGACCTTATACCTTCCTGAAGACCAGAGAAGGACAAATATGTCTCCAATGGAGTTTCCTGAGGACTTCAATCAGCTGGAGCTGCTGGAGACACACCGACATCGCATTCCTGTAGGAACACACAGCCTGTGGCCTGATGAGGATGAGGGAGATGAGGAAGAGGAGCGAGAAGGTGTGCACAGTGAGGAGTGGTACCAGCAGGAGGAGCAGAAGCTGGACAGCAAACCCAGAGAGCTTACGCTCTGGGCAGCGGAGAGAAACAGGGTGAGCTCTGCAAAACAGCCTAGGCATTTTGGGTTTCGAGCATTTATCTGAATGTGCCAAGGAGTGAAACATTAATATTGGTACTGTAGCATGTGTAATTTACACTGTTTCACTCCATACACTGCCAGTACAGTACTACAGAGATTCCTCAACGTATGAACGAGTTACCGAGAGGCCTTTCTTAAGGTGAGTTGTTCGTAAGGTTGTAATTTGTATGAACGCTTTATGTGTGGTCCTACTGTAGGAGTTTTGAGGGGAAATGTTAAAAACGCAGGAGGTGAGTGTTTTGTCAATCAACCCGCAAATGAGGACTTTAATGCTTTTCAGTGAACAGCAAAGAAAAAAGAACACCTGACCCATAGCCCATATGTAATAAACTGTCGCCTTCCGAAAAGGGGCAGTCGGTTTGGTGAGTTCGGTTTCATGATAGTACTACCAAACATTCCTACAGAGTGTTAGTTATATAATAAAGTTGTATTAAAAGTTTGTTGTCTTATCCTAAAAACACATTAAAAAGAACAAAAAAGCATAAATTATGTTAATGACTTAGTACTTAATGATGTAGTAATAATAATTATCAACACTTTTATTTCCATTGAGATGTCTTGTCACTTTTTAGCACTACCACTAACATCACTAGCCTGATGCTTTTCACCAACCATGATGGATACGCCATGCACTGGATAATTCATGGTAAACCTTAGAGCACTCCGGCGTACGTGTTTACAGTCCAAAAGCCAAATGGAAAAGGGGGATAAGATGGCGGATGCTGCGGTGCTGCCCGGCGTATGTAGCGGCCAAACACCATACCCGACTGGAGAGCCGCGCACGTAAATTTTTTCGCTGTGGCTCCCCCGGTTCCTTTCTCCAAACAAAAATTGAACTTGCAGCAGCCTTTGTTCGTATCTATGAATGTTTGCAATTCGGATTTTCGTAAGTAGAGTGGCGTCTGTATATGCTTTGGGCCATGGTACTACTGAACGAAATCTGACATACACAGAGCCTACAGACACACAGGCTGTAACAGCAATCGTTTCCAGAAAATCCATACAGTGTGCAGCCGGCGAGCCGATTAGGTACCTCTTCACGTGCCCAAAATTAAGCCTGCACTCTGTGTGCTAAAATAAGCACACAAAATGTGGCTATTTAAATAACAGGTGTATCTCCTCTCCACCAGTGCTACCTAGTGTCAGTCAGTGGTCCAAGTGTCTTTACTTTGTATGCAACAAACAATTTGGAATAAATTTTTTTTTTTACAAAACTGAATTCCCAAAATTTATGTGATGCTGCAAATAGCCTTGATGTAGGGATATGTGAACCTTTGACTGGATGCTTTTTAGATCTTTTGTCATATTTCAAGATTTGCACAAAGATGATTTGTTTTTACCTCTGTACAACAGCCGTTTGCATAACTGCATCCTGATTTAACCTCAGTGGACCACTTAGAGTGCAGCTTTAAGGTTCATTAATGATGCAGCTATAACAATGAGGAGCGCAGGGTGGGGGGGCACTGGGGGCATGAAGCAGTCGCTCAGCAGCTACAGCACGTGCTCACGGGTTCCCGGCAGTAGTAATACAGTGCTGCGGAGCCATCCAAGCGTCTCTGCCATTGACTGCTGTTTGTTTGCGTGATGGAAGGGTGGCATTTCCCCAGATGACTAAGAGCGTGCCTGGCACTTGGAAGCCACAGACGACGGCCTGTAAAGAGGGCCGTCGGTCCAGACCTGTCAGTGTATCTTATTTGCATATGTTTTCCGGCGAGGAATATGCACTTGCTTGGCAGCCGGAATGTATTAAAGGATAGCCGCGTGCTGTGCTGAAAGCAGGGAGGCACACGGTGTCAGCTGAAGCTACTTGTACTGAGAAGCCAGCCAAAAGGAGCTGTGTTAAATTTGGAAGCGAGGTTCTTTTCACTTATTGTGTAAGGGTAATGTTTTTTGATAAACGGTTGAACCTTAGAAAAAACTACAACAAATTCCTCGTGTGTTTGCGCACACCTGGCGAATAAAGCTAATTCTGATTCTGAACTTGTCAAATTCTTCTTTTATAAATACTCATTATTTAAAATTTTTACAGTAAAAAAAAAAAAACTTGTAGCTTTGAATGTGCATAAATCGTCTCTTTCAAAGCAGCTGACCTACAGTCTTTGCTATGAGGTAAAACCGTTCGTGTGTTGTTTCTTATGTCACTTCCTGTCACATGATTGCAGCTGGCCACAGTCCAGAGACTGCTTACCGCGGACCCCTCCCTGGTGGACAGCCGTGACGAAGACGGTTATACTCCCTTGCACCGTGCAGCGTACAGTGGCCACCTGGATGTGGCACGCTGCCTGGTGCGTCACGGCGCGGACCTCCATGCCAGGACGGTGGACGGCTGGACCCCGCTGCACAGCGCCTGCCGGTGGAACAACGTTGCCGTGGCGTCTTACTTGATCCAACAGGGGGCGCAGGTGAATGCCCAGACCAATGGGCTGCTCACGCCGCTGCACTTGGCGGCGGGCAACAGTGGTGCCCGGCAGACTCTGGAGCTGTTGCTGATGCAGCGCCACCTCCAGGCGGGGCTGAAGAACAGCAGCGGTGAGACAGCCTTTGACATCGCCCGCAGGACAAGCGAGCACTACCAGCTCTTTGAAATTGTGGAGCCGTGCAACAATGTACTGCCCTAGACCTGACAAAGCGCCTGCTGGAAACGGCGTGTCAAAGTGTCACACTAGCCGCTCAACATTAGCATAAACGTAATCATTTCCTGCCAAGGTTTTGCTCTTGCCTCCAAAGGCACGCATTTGCAGAATTAAACGTCTTCTCGGCGACTACAGAAATGGCAGGTAAATCACTTTACAAAAGGTCCTCCTGCATGCGTTATTTGCTGCCCGTCTTTGGAATGTATAACGTGCATGTACGCCTAATTAAATAGCTAAGTGGCCTTGATGTCCTGAACAACTTGATTATTCTTGCAGATTGACGTCAGCTCTGAAATGATGTTTGTATATGACATTCTTCTGTACGTGATATTCTGTACCAAAATAAATCATATGGAAATGTAGTCTGTAACGTATCAACAAAGTTGTTTGTTCAGTAAAATGTTTAGCTGTTGTACCCATGCATGATGACAATTTAGATGTATGGTTTGTCTTTGTTGTTGTTGTTGTGTGTAAATTAAAACATTTCTTACATGTGCTTTGTTCAGTGCTTTTTATTTTTAAGCATGTTTAATTTCCAAAGTCAAACTGGTGTACAGTACACTCTGCTACAATGATGTAATTGTACTATCATTCTCGTGGTTAAATTTGCCTTGACAATTGTGTATGTCTGTTTGCTTATACAGGCTTCACAAAGGAAATTGTCACAGTTGCTTTTCATTTCAGAAAAGTCCCCAAGGGCATTTCCTTGGGTGGCTATTATCAAATACCTCCAGGGTTATTCGTTCAAATCTGGTTCTTGGCACTATGTCTAAGACCTGTGTGTGGACTTTACATGTTCTCCCTGTACTTCAGTGGGTTTTCTTCAGGTTTTCCAGCTTCCTCCCACAGCCCAAAGACATGCTGAATAGGTGGATTGGACATTCTTCATTGCCCGTGTGTGACTACGACCCCTGCAGTAGGTTGATGCTCTGTCCAGCATGTACCCTGCCTTGTGCCCTCAGCTGCTTCAGATAGGCTCCAGGTTACATGTGACCCTGTACAAGATAAGCAGGTTGGGAAATGGGTAGATGGATTATTCACCATTGCCATTTGCATGTTTCATTCAAGAATACCCTCAAGTATGAACACAATTTTTTTTATCCTGGCATATGGGATTAAATCATATAATTAATGCCCAATCCATGTTAATTAACCAGTTTTCCCCTCTACATAAATTACAGCCATTTTAGGAAAGATCCCTGTTCCTCAGTGCTCTGTTATTAGTTTTATTAAAGAAGAGAAGCAACACTAAGGATGTCTTTAGGGACACACCTAATTTAAATTTAAAAAATCTACATCATAAATACGTGTTCTTTCAACCTTTCAACCCTTAAGTAAATCAGTGATTAACTTGTATCCAAACAAGGATGTAAAACATATGGCAGGTGTACCACAAGGAGTAATTCCTTTTTCATTATACCATGCCCACTAGGTGTAGGAAAGAAAAATTGCCTAGATTGGATTATGATATGAAAACTGAGCTCAGTGTGTTTAATATTTTAAAAAGTGCTCTGCCTCATATTTATCTATTTGAACCTTTCTTTAGAGGAAAGCAGTACTCCTCACCTGAGATGACTGATAAAAAATGGTCCTGTGAGATTTTAAATAAAACATGAACAACACCCAAATGCTGTCTCTGGCATTTTGAGGGTTTACAGGTAAAAGAACCAGGAGAATGAGCTGGTGAAAGGCAAGCGCACACCCAGACAGAGGCTCCACCATAGGCCACGGATACTGAAAGGCCAAGACATAGCTACGTATGTCACGTGCACACATGCAATGCTAGAGCCGGCTCAGAAACGGGTTTAAAGAATGGGAAAGCGTGTCTCTAAGTGTACAGCTGTCCTAGGTGATTAAGGATAGATTCAGGAACCTAAGATGCATGCAGCACCGAGTGGGTCTGTTCTGCTGAGAGTTCTCTTGGCTCTGCGTCCAACCCAGAAACATGGATGATGCAGTGTCAGCTGGGGGGAAAGGTGCTTTGCAGTTGAGGTTTAAGGGGTCTCCAACCCAAGAGAAGCAGGCAAAGAAAGCTTCAGAAAAGAAACGTGCAAAAAAAAAAAAACCAATATGACAAGGTTCTGTTTTTACAAGCCCTTGTATGCAGGGCTAGGCCAAGGCTCAGTCTACTCTCAATCAAAAAAGGGAGCAAATAACTGATACTTTACAAACTCCTGGGAGGCAGCGAGTAGCTTACATAAGACTTTGTGAGGCAAGGTAGTGATGTGGGGCAGCTGTGGTATACTTAATTAGTTTATTCTCAATAAGATGGTGATGAAGCTATTCAGGTGAACGAATCGGTATGTAAGGCAGGTCTGACTCTGACTGACATTCCACCTGATCAAATCAGACCTCGGCCTTACAGGTCCTCAACATAAAATGGCTTCATCCTAACAGTTTCTTTGTATGTGTTGTGAGTCTTCACAGACTTTGTGAAAGTTGACTGCTTAAGGTAGTCCTTGAGATTGGGTGAGTTAGTGCTAAGGGTCAGTGGTCTTTTTGTACACACAAGAACGTGAGCCACGTTTCCAGGTTTATAAGAAATATTTCAAATGCCCCAGCTATACTTTTCTGCATGGTTGAATGTACTTTACTTTTCTTCTGTGTGAACGTGAATTCAGAGGATTTGACATGAACGGGATCGCAGATAAAATAAGTAACTATTTAAGTTAGAATAAATGAAATACATTTTTCTTCTCCACAGTGTTATTGTTACATATCCTAAAGCTAACTGAAAAGAAATCGGGCAGGACCTTTACAAATAAACAGGGATGAACTTTTTGAATGCGAATGGTAGAAGCTTTGTGAACATACAACACTGAAACTGAATATGAGATATTACAACGCTTCCATTACAGGCTAACTGACATCATGAGAAAAGGTGTCATACACGTGAAACTGGAGAGGAACTAGCTCTGCATTACAGTAGGACAAAAGTTAAAGGGAGTGCACAGTGGAGGAGGTGAATAAGCCTGAGGGAAGGTGGGCAAATGTGTTGAAAGCATACATGAATAAAATAAAATCAGGGAAAGCAAATTAGACCTAGTAGCAGGACTGGATTATAGGGGAGGCTGGAGAAGTGGCTAACGTTAGTATACAGGCAGTCATGAAGTACAAAGGACATTTTCATCACAGTTGAAGAGAAGAGCATACTTTGCCCTATACAGACTATACTACCAAAGATGGCAGTCTATCACGGAGCTGTATGTAGATGGGTATACTCTGTCTTTACAAGGATGTGCTCCACCCTCTCATTTCTGGGTGGGTTACTGCATTTTGTGCTGTCACATAGGTTAGGAGGTTTAGGAAATAGGCAGCCAACATGCTTGTGTTGGCCACAATCACAGAGGTTCCAGAAAGTTCTCTAATGGCATGGTTGAGTCCATTCATTACACTCCATTAGCAGAAATGTTAAAACCCATTTAATTGTAGACCACATCCATGTATAGCTTCTGCAATTATTTAAAAGGCTCCTACCGCACAGCATTCAATGGGCTTCCAGAGTATAAGTCAGAGGGCTTTCTTTTGCCAGGGCGATGTGATGTTCCCACAGAGTTGTTCCATCACATGGAACGTTGCAATTTCCAGAGTTCAACCGACCACCTCCAAAGACAAACATGTGGCCTGTGGTCTGCATGAACAATGTGTCATGTCAAGGAATAGGATATTTGACCATTTATTATTTTTTAAAATCCTCCTTGAATGTGTACAAAATGACAAAAGAACAGATCTATGTAAAACACCCACGGAAAAAACCCAGCATACCTGCTGTGAAGTTTAACTACGCCTGTTGGTGTGGAATTCTATTGCGTGCGTGCGTGCGTGCGTGCACGTGTGTCCTTACCGATTACATGGGAAACTGTAAGTGACCGATCGTGATCAGGGACGTTGCTTAAAGTAGCACAGAGGACGTCGACAGAGTCGGTGCTCTTTTTCCACAATCTAGGCACTCATGAGTAACACCGCAATTTACACATCAACATTTTCGCTGTGTAACACACACGACGCGAGCGGGGTGGGTTGAGAATGTTATCAGTAAACATTAAGGGGATGTGATAGTTGGTAGGAGGGGGAGATTAAACAGTAAATGCACAGTCAGCCATCGTAGGTCACCGACAGCTGCACTAAAATCTGCGGTGGAAAGGACGCTTTTTGGATCGCAGTTAATGCATGAACAGAGAGCTGGCGCACGGACAACAAGAAACAACAGCAAACTGGACTTTGTGTGGCATTACATTTCCATCATTGCTTGGAAAGCTGGCCACTGTCGAGACGATTTCTCAAACAAGGTGATGAAATTTTGGCCAAAATACAAAGACTTTTTTAATAACCTGAGTTGCCACGTCAAGGTCCCGTCAAACAGGTACCCCCCTACTTACCTCCCCTGAGTACACATTTACAGGCGCTGCAGACTAAATCAATGCCACTTTTCAATGAGTCTACCTCAACTTCACACAACTTACCTGGAGCGGTATTTGAATTATTCAAATAATCGTCGACTGCTACTTTTGAAATTATTCGTTTGGCAGGCAAGAAACCGAAATTATTTTTTTAGAGTGTGAAATTATTATGTTAAAGTTGCAGAACTTGCATAGTCAGGGAGGTGCTACCTTGTACAGCTTTACGGGAACGAGCTGCATTTTTAAAAAGAAAAATCGGGAAAAGTGCGAATGTAAAAGCAATTGTTTTCTTTGTTAGTGTTTTATGGAAATTACAGCAATCGGTAACGAAATACAGTATTCTTACAGAACAAGAAAGCTGCAATATTCGTGTCATAAACAATGTCGTGCGCGGCTTATGAGGACTTGTTTTTGGCAGGTTTTTGTCGCAGCTGCGGTCTGTATTTTTTTAATTTTAATTCTGTGCTTAAGAAACCTACCGCAGCCGGCGCAGGACATACGCACTCAAACAGGTAGCACAGTACAAAAAGTAACCGTGCTGCTGTGGTGGTATCCATTCAGGAGCTACTTTGAGATGCCTAACTGTGAAGACCTTTATGGGATCCAAGGGTGCGCTGTAACTACCAGCCGAAGTTTCTTCTCAGGAGCGGACGCAGTTATTATCCACCACAGAGACATGAAGGGCAACCTCAGCACGCTTCCGCAGAAATCACGACCACCACTCCAAAAATGGATCTGGATGAATTTTGAGTCCCCAACTCATACTTCAGACTTGGAGAAATTAGAAGGAATTTTTAACTGGACCATGTCTTACAGATTGGACTCTGACATATTCATGCCTTATGGCTACCTGCAACGTAAGAACGCCTCAAATCCATTGAAGCCAGTGATTTTGCCGCACAAGAAAAAACTTGTGGCATGGGTGATTAGCAACTGGAATGAAGAGCACGCACGGGTGGAGTTCTACTGGAGACTAAACAGGTACATTCCTATTGATGTCTACGGCAGCGGTGCCATGAGTCTTATAAATGACAACATACTCCAGACTGTGTCGATGTACAAGTTTTACCTAGCCTTCGAAAACTCGCAGCACCCAGATTACATCACAGAGAAGCTGTGGCGAAATGCCCTGGAGTCGAGCACGGTACCCGTGGTCCTGGGGCCGTCCCGGAAAAACTATGAGAAGTTTCTTCCCGCTGATGCGTTCATCCATGTGGACGACTTCCACAGCCCCATGATGCTGGCTAAATACTTGATGTTCCTGGACAAAAACCCCAGGGCGTACAAAAGCTACTTTAATTGGAAGAAAAACTATAATGTCCATGTGATTTCATTCTGGAATGAGCATTTATGCTCTGTCTGCACTGCAGTTCAGGCTTCCAGATACCAAACAAAAGTCGTTTCTGACTTGGCTGCGTGGTTCAACACATAGACGTTTTACATTTGTTGCTTTTAAACAAGCCAGTATATTTATTTATTTTTAGAAGGACAGTTTAACTATATTTTTAAATAACAGCTGCACACGTTCTCATTTTCCAACGGAACGCTGAATAAAGAAATAAATCTTAAAGTTGTATTTGTGTGATTTAGTGCACAATGTTCTTTCATTGGCTGTGTCTTTCACACAGCTACATTTGCTTTTAGAAAGGAAAGGAAATTGTGATCATAGAAGCACAAATTACCTGGTTTAACCTGAAGTACTGTGAAGGACTGTGAGCTATTGACACTTGCTCTTGAAATGTCAACTGTTTAAAGGTGCTTATTGAAAAACTTCACATCAGCGTAATGTACATAAAAATCTTTAAGCACAGCAGATGCCAGTCAATGCAATAATAGACCACTTCATTAAGGAATGTCTTTCTGTTACTGCCCCAACCTTGTTCTTCCTGTGGTACAGAGTCAGGTTAAGTATAAAACCGGGTAAATGTGTAATCTGATCTGCCTTAAGTTCAACAGCTAGGCCAAGATAAATTGTATGCATTTTTGTCTCAACAGAAAACTCAGCCAATAGGAAGAGGAAGAAATGTGGTTCTTCCCAGTTGATTTAAATGTGTATGCCTTTATCACCGGCCTCCTCTGTAACGTTAGCCAATGAATTACTTCAGTCACTCTTTTCAATCTCTTTAGGCTTTGAAAAGAGAAAGGTGACAAGATCTCAACAGAATACAACAGTCTCCCTTCATGTGCCCTGAAACAAAAACACACACATATGTACACATCAGTCTCCCTCCGATAGATTTTAATATGCTTTAACAGCTTTGGAAATACCCAGACTTTCTATATAATATGTTCCCTGTCCTTGCCTTTAAAATTTGTTCACAGTGTTATCATGTTTCAGTACTATTGTGTTCTTTCAGTCGAATTGTTGGTATTTGTGGGAACACTGGGTTCCATTGCTTTTGTTGAGAAATAAGATAACCGTACAATGCAGGAAAAAAAGAGCCAGATAAAAAAAATAAAGCAAAAATACTCTAACAATTTAGCTGCAGTAGTAACTTTTGTAATGAATACAGGTATGATTTGTATTGGCAGAGAGTTTGACATTCCTTTGTGCCTTACTCAGAGAATACCGTAACAAGGTTTTCATCGTTTTTCGCATATGAAATGTCAAGAGCTCCGGTATGTAAGTTGTGGTATATGTACTATTATATGCACTATAGAGTTTGAAAGAGTAGCTAAAAAAACATTACATGCATTACTGCACAAATGTTAATATTTAACTTTGCTGGAAAATAATACATATTCCTTTTATCACATAAAATCTGGAATAATGGCTACTTCAAATAGGTTTTATCACTTAGAACATTGTAAGAGGGTTCTGCAGTTTCAGAGCTGAACATTAGTTCAGATTGAATGTGAAGTACAGCAGATTTTTAAAACTCAATTTGTAGTACTTTATTAGCTCCAGAAGGAAGCTGCTTCTCTGCATTTAACCCACCCCCAGAGGGAACCGGTGGGCTACCAGCCACACACAGCACTCAGGGAGCTAGTGCTGAGTGTCCTACTCAAGAACACAGCTGGCTGTGCTGGGATTCGAACCTCCACGTCCCAGCTGGATGGTCCACCCATCGAGCTACCAGGCCGGTTGAAGAAAAAAAAGACATTAAGCAAGGTGTTTTTAATTTAAATTTTTATTTTTATAGTACTAAATGTACTGTTAATTTATTTAAATTTACTTTTCAGATTGTCACCATTGCACCTCTAAAACTGTCACGGTACATATTTTAACTGTTAGCTATACTCATGATTCACCCAGATCACTCTTTGTCATAAAATTAGTTAAATATGTAATGTGTGTGTATGAATATCCAGACACTCGCTTAAGCTGCAAACAAACCTCTTTGCTGAAAGATTCACAGGCAATGTGAGGTTGAAGTCACTTGAATGAACTAAAAAGTAAGAAGTTTAAATCTTTAAACCAAAAGCCTCTTCACAGTCTGTTCAACCACGATGAACATGCTTCTACAATTCCCAGATATCCTCGGACACACCTCTTCAATTCACCCAGCTGACCCTTTGCGAAGCAGGCCAATTTGTCTGTCCAGAGGCAGATAGGTTACCATAGTAACCTATGGGTGCAGTCATCAACCACTATGGAAATTCAAAACATCATTCAAACACAGCCAAGTGACCACACTATGCCTTCTGCAGGGCCAAAATACTTTAGCAAGAATTTAGCTGCAAACAAAGTGTCTGTTATAGAAAACCACAATGACAGCGTAGCCGCTGCCTGCTAAATAAAGTTTATAGCTTCTTGTGTTGTTGTGTCAGATTTGTAACCTATATAGTCTCACTAGAGGATGAAATGTGTCAGCAAACAACATACCGGAATATTATATCTAACAAAACCGTACCCTGATGTATAACACACTCATATTTGAAAGCACAGAGATATATAGTGGGCATATTCATATCATACCAGTCACCTTAGGATTTGTGTACTTAGAACTTCATATCCTAACAAAAACAAATGGCCTATTTTTCCCCTTTTAAGTAACACAGCAGTATGCAGTCTTGTCACACAGTGATTCCTCACACCCTGTTCTCACTAAGGCAGAGCCAGCCGCTGTTTATGTGCTTACCTGGAGCCAGGTTTGGGTCAGTTTCTTCCCCAACAGAGCAGCATGGGGGAGCACACATTCAGCTCACATTCTCCCTGGCGCACTTCATCTGCTTTGGCCACCTGTTGTCACGCTGTCTTTCTAACACATTTTTTAAAAATCTGAAAATTTGCTGGGAGGGTTTTGAAATTTTATGCTTTTTTAAAGCAAAAATTATTTTTATTTCCCTTCAGTTTTCTGGTTCTTCTGTTTAAATGTGCCAGTTAAACCATAATTATCTGCCATTGCGGGTTTTTTTTTACTGTGCCAGATGTCATGAAGAGTGACCACATAGAAATTCAGTATTATGAACCATGCATAAAAGGTAGGCAGGTTAGCAGGTTACTATGCCAGCTAAGTGAAAATTCCATCTATTCGTTATCAAACCGTTTATTCTCTGCAGGGTCACGGGTGGCCTGAGGCTTACCCCAGGCATCTTAAAGAGCAAGGCAGTTTACTTCCTAGACATAGTGCCAATCCGTTGCGGCTAACTGAAAAATATTAAACATAATCACTATGGGACATGCCTGGAAAATTCCCGATGGCGACTGTCCAGGGGGCATTCTTATTATATGCCCAAACCATTTCAGCTGGCTCCTCTCGATCCAGAGGACGAGCGGCTCTACCCTGAGGTTATCCTGGATTACTGAACTCCTCATCCTGTCTGGGAAACTATCACCAACAACCTTGTGGATATCTTGAGGTAGTCCCTAAGTGCACTGAGGAGACTGTATCTCCAGGCTGTCTTGGGGGCACTTCAGGACCCCCAGGAGTGGATGGAGACACTTGCAGGTGAAGGGGAGGTCTGGTCTTATGAGCTTAGCCTGCTGTCACCGTGACCCTGATTTGGATATGCGAGTGGAAACTGACTGACTGACTGACTCCCTGATTTATAACCAGTATGAACTATAAAGAAATGGTCCACTGTAACTCTCCATACAGCATATTTAAAATAAATGTAAAGTATGTCTCAGTACATTTATCTAAAAGGAATGGCTACAGACATGGCAGCATAATGACTATGAATCAGGTTTTGCAGATGTATCATTCATGCTCTCAGAAGAAACCATTTTATTGTACAAAAGAAAAATAAACAAAAAAGGAAAATTTGTCAGCCAGTGTAGTACCTTCTCAACAAAAATCCACGTAACAAGCTGCTGATGGTTTTGATTGTTTATTGAAGCATAATCCTCTTCATGTGCACAAAAATCCAAGATGCGAGATTTTAGAGTTCATTGATATCCAAAATATATAGGAGACAAAAGACATATGAAATATTCCTACTTCAAAAAACCAGTTTAAAAACTGTGTGCTTATCTGTGCCATAGGCCAGGGGTTAACGAAACTTATTCAGGTTGGGATCCAAAAGAAACACATGTTGTATTCCTGGGACTCAGGATGACCAACATTTGGGTAACAATAACATTTTGCCATCCATGTTCACAATTCCTTTACATTTTGACACATAATTTATTAGTACATTCACATGATCATTAATATGTATTCTTAAACATGATTATGATTTATGAAATTAGCTTTGTAGAGAATGACATGCAGTGCATAAAACTCACAGGTGTGCAGTACCGAAACCTCTCTGTACCAGGTACGTTTCTTGCGTACGGTAACTTCTCAATCAGCTGACACTTACAGGACACAAGGGGAGTACTGGCACCTGTTTTTTTCCCACTCCAAGCAGTGATGATATAGCAAGACAAACTGTCAACATTATGGCTCACACAGCATTGCAGTCAGCTTGCTAGCTGGTTAATGTTACTAATTACCACATCACACACAAAAATAAGTCCTTACTGTAAAACTGCCTGTACCCTGAGGATGCTTCCTTTGTAGATGCCTATTCAAGTTTGTTCATTTTGAAGCTTATATGACTTTGCATGTCCGCACACAGAACACACTGCTGGTAATCATTAACTGCAATAACAGTAAGGTTTTTTATGTGAATTTTTATTACAATGTTTTATATTTTCATGGTGGGTTGGCGCCCTGCCCTGGGTGACCTTTGCCCTGCACCCTGTGCCTCCTGGGATGGGCTCCAGGCTTCCCGCAACCCTGAATTGGACAAGCGGTATAGAGAATGAATGGATGGATGTTTTATATTTGTACACTAGGCAATTGTAGAATTTTTCTATTACTATGGTTTTTTATATATATATATATATATATATATATATATATAAAATTGTCCCCTCGCCCTACTGGTATATTTTTTAGTATATACTCATTCTATGTTTTGTTTTATGTAAATGATGCTTTATATATGAAAGATGCTGCTGCATATATAAATTTGGCCTTGCCTTGGTGAAACGCATTTATGACAAACATGACAGTTGCTCTCTCCTCAGGCAAAGCACAAGCAGCCGCATGAGCTGCGGAAGAGGCGCAAGCAGTGGCAGCGCTCCTGGGAGCGGCAGGCCAAGGAGCAGGGAGTGTTACACACACACATACACACACACACACACACACACACACACACACAGTGCAATGCACTGAGCTCGGGGTCTGAACAGACAGCAGTGTTGTACTGAAGAAAAGAGCACATCGCACCCAGCCTGCTCGGGGAAAGCAAATATGATATAAACATGTTTAAAATTTTACTGCCTCAGTTTGTGACCCACCAACAACCAGTCCAAGCTCCAAAATAAAAGCCCATACAAGGCACATTTCAATATATGACGTTTTATCAGCAATGGCTCCAACAGCCAGTGTTAACACATGTTGGCAGGGTTGCTTAATGCAAAGGTGCTGCTGCATATATAAATTTTGCCTTGCCTTGCCTAGGTGAAACGCATTTATTTAATGCAAAGCAGATAAGCAGTGTATCTTAGATGTAAATTACTTTCTTGTTTGTCCCCCATGGCTACATAACAGACAGCCTTTTGGCTCTGAGCCATCATCAGAGGCAGCCTGTACGTCAGGTATATGACAGAGGTACCGACTCTGACTGTGCCCCTTGAGAGAGACCCATGCGGAGTGATTCTGCTGCGTCCATACTGTGCAAGCACTGCCCCGTCGTGACTTGGAGGGAGGGAAGCTTACATAACCCCAGGACCCACAGGACAGGCGTAATGAGGTAAGCAAACATCCTGTTTTGTCTATATTTACTTTTTCTGTCAGGACTGTGTAAAGCCCACGTGTATGATTGTATGCATAGTTTGCCGTTTTTGTGTGTGTGTGTGTGTGTGTGTGTGTGTGTGTGTAAGATTATACGCATGAATTGGCATGCGTGATTCAATATCACTGTGCATAGGTGTGTTTTGTAGCCTGAGTGTGTATCGACATGTCTGTATAGTGTGTGCCTTTTGGTTCTGTGTGTATGCCTGCACTTTAATGTACCTCTGTTTGTCTTCCTGTTACCAGATGTGATTACAGGGCATCTCTTCACTCCACCCCATGTTGACATTCGGGGCTCAGCAGGCAGGACAGATGCTCCTCTGTTATCCCTCCTCCTCCTTCTTGCCTGGGATATTTACCCAAAACATTTGATCTGGCACGGTAACAGTGAACTCCTTTTGGTCCCTTCCTGCCCCACCCACCTCTGTCTCCCGCTCTCAGGTGGGGAATGTGAGCCTCACGGTAACACACATGCTGATTTTTAAAATATTATGAGTTTAACAAATTGATTAGCATATGTCATCCTTCAAGAACTTTCTTTCTCAGCACTGCTAGAAATTTTAATTACTGGCAATTTTCACTGGAGGGCCTCCAGATTCTCTGCCAACTATCTGAATGTTATTCCCACGCAGGATTAGGCTGGAAGTGTGGGCACTGCACACTGGAGGCAATTTCACTCGCGCTTGCCCTGTTTATCCTCCTTTTAATGTCAAAGGTGATTCTGTTGTTTGTCCACATGTGCACAGAAAAGGAACACGCTGCTAGAACTAAATTTGCATGTTTCAGTAAATGATGTTGTCCCACAGGATAGGATGCAATTTGAATGCAGGCGGGACGAAGGATTCATTGACTCGCTGAAGCTTTCATAATGAAAAACATCCGTAGAACTGTGTACTTTGCTATACATTAACATTCCTACCCAAATTTTCAATAAGAATGCAGTAATTCTCTTACCAAAATAAAAATTTTAAAAGTAAAATAAAAAAGCTTCACTAATCTCCACGGCTGTGCATTAAAATTAGACCCTAGGCCCTTGTCTTCAGTGTACATGTCACTGTGCAGGTGGGAATTTACAAAATAAAAGTGCTTTACTTTCAGTCACACAGTCTAGAATGTGGTCCAGGTGATGTTGATGGCCTGTATTTGAGCAGCACCTCTGCAATGCGATGTGCCCCTATACAGACTGTACTCTGCTTTGTGCCCTTTATGGTCTGAAATAAGTTTCAAGCCCTATGACATAAACAAGTAATCAGAAATTAAATTAATAAACAAATAATGTGTATGGTGCTTTCCCATACACACGCCTATCTGCATTTTTTCATTACCCATGAATTTGTTTTGGTTTGGGGTGACTTGAAGTAGGTAGAGTATGCAGTGGGCAGGACAGGAGGCAAATGCAGGGTGCACTCACAGAAGTGTGTTCTCCTGCTAAATAGAGATTCAAACACAAGACCGCATCTTTAAACTGTAGTAGAAATCAATCTGGAAAACCAGAGGATACGCTCACCAACTTGGCTCATGATCAGCCACGGGTAGAATTAAACCCAAAACTTAGAAGCCATGTAAACAATGAAACAAGCCCAGGAACTACTTCACTTATATGAATATTCAAATAGAATCAGAACTCCAGAACTAAATTATTAGCACTGCTAACACTAACCACTAGGAGGCAGTACCAGCTTGTACTTGGGCAAACTGAAAGTGTGGCACTTCTCAAAACAAGAACTGAACAAAATAGCCCAGATATGTATATAATCAATAATATTTTATCTGCATTTTACAAAAGAAACTTGTTGGCATGGACTTCCAAAGAGAATTTAAGTTAGAAACAAGTCTTTCTTCGTACAATGAAAGACGGACTATGTTGGAATGTGTTTTTGAGTTGATGGGTTCAACTCATTATTTATTTACATAAACTCTACATTTATGGCATATATTTTCTTCTTTTTTGTGCATCTGTATAAATATCACTGCACACACAGTTTTATGGCATTGGGATTATCATTTAGGATTGGTGCACACTGATAACAATTGCTTGAATGTGCCACAAAATGATACCTGTGAGTAACATTAAATGAATAGTTCCTGAAATGTGTGGTATTATTATCAAGGAACAAAGACCAAAGCATGTCAAGAAGGTGAATCATTTGTCCATCATTTCATTCAAACTCCTCACTCCTTCCCTCTACGCCAGGCCAGCAGTAATTTCAAGCACATGTTTATGGACAGGCCACCATGCGCAATTCCTAAATTTAAGAGACACCCTCGGTATCGTTCTGTGTGGTAAGAGCAGCTTCCTCTATCTTAAACAGTACAGGCATCATACTGTATCTACTACTGTCAAGGAAAATCACGCCAAAAGCAAACTGTCTATGCTTTAAAACACAGTTACACTATGCTCATTTTAGCCTTAAAGTATCATTTTTAATCCCATGTGGACTTCAATTTTTTAAACTTACATTTAGCACCAGTAAGAGCATAAATGTTTTGCAAACTGTATCATGCATTGCCTAGTGTTCATAAAGATTTAACAAAGTTGAGTACTGATGGTTGTAGACGTAATGTAACATTGTGCTGTGCATTTATATAAACTGGCATCAGTAACTGGCTAAAATTAAATTAATTTGTATGGCTGTTGGTTGGTACAAAATATTTAGTTCTTTTCACATTTCAAAGTAGACAGTCAGGTCTGAATTTCACAGTAAATACCACTATATTTCCTGAACAGTTGTGTTTCAGATGCTGAATTTTCCTCCATGCCAAGAATGCTTCAATTAAATCGAATGAAATGACAATTGATATCATAATAATAGTTATTTAATTTAGTTAAACTGTTTTGCCTCCAGCTGATTAAGCAACTTGTAATTAAGCAGTAGCTATGCTTGTAGGAGAGTTTGAGTTATGCGTGCACACACACATCTACAGTACACCTATTTTAGTACATCCCCCATTACTGCCAATCATTTATGCATACAGTTTTGCATCAGTTTAAAAATTCAGACAGGCTGATTTCCCAGAGCTGGAGCAGCATCCTCAGAATCTTCCCCCAACTTGTTAATGAGAAGTGTCAAGCAAGGCTACACTTTTAAAGGCAGTCACAGTGCAGTCACATTATTACAACGGCATAGCTGTTGGCTATTTGTCACCCAGGTCTCAGCAATTCCATTTTTATGGTTTTCAGGATATGGTTACAAAAGCGAAGTGTGTCAATATATTACATAAAGAATACAGAGCATACAATGCAGATACAAACCATACTTTTAAGCAAAATGTTCTCCAATTGTGAATGCAAGAGAAATTCTACAATGCCATACTATTTAGCACCAAAGTCACCTTTTCAATCATGCCTGTTCTAAGGGTTTTATACCAATCCAAGGCTATATATACATATGTTTTTTATTATTATTATTATTATTATTATTACGTTAGTACTTAAATATTGTTTCCAAGAATTTGTAAAGGGGGTCAGGGTATAAATTATACCATGGTCTTTCAGTATTTTATTTTCTTCTTAAAAACAGCCAGCACATGTAAACAATCCTTTAACAAAACTTTCATACTTTAACAACAGTGATTACGGATTGAAATGAATAATTTAGTACAAAAAAAAAAACTAAAATTAGGTAAAATGCAAAATACCAGGATTTAGTCATTCTTCAAGTCTCTCACAAAGAATTCAATTGAATTCAATTTCAATTCAATTTATTTTTATATAGCGCCTTTCGCAACAGCATGCCTCAAAGCGCTTTACAGAGAAAGT
>JABJVR010014470.1:0-42544 GCA_025773905.1 Chitala chitala | reverse complement strand
CTCCACGCACACAGACCCAAGGCGGGAATTGAACCCCAGGCCTGGAGGTGCGCAGCGACAGTGCTAACCACCACGCCTAAACTAAAACATGCTATGAGCAAATAAGGAACTGTGATGTGTTTCATTCCATTAAGAAAGATATTCAAGTTATAATCTTTTAAAGGCTCACTAAACATAACATATAAAAAATATTCTTCAGAATACTTAGACCTATCTGAAATATTTATTTATATTATTTTATGGGTACGTTACCCTCAAGCATTTCTGATATTACTCATTTCCAACAACAATAATAATAATTTTATCTCATATGTCTGTGCCTTCAGATATAATACATTGTAATTAATTATTTATCACTCATTTCCACTGCCCTCTTTATGCAGGGTGGACAGGATCATTGAGCCTAACTCAAGTATTATTTACTAACTCCTCTCTGAAATCTTTCTTTGTGCATGTTTGCACCCATTTCCCACCTGGGCACCATCTGAGCGGGATGCCTTGTTAGAGCTGCTGACTCCTAGTGTACCCACTTAGATGAAGCTTTGCCCAAGGGACACCATAAGCCTACTGAAAGTTACTTCAACACCTGAAACAAAGGGAGACTATATTATTTTATTTACATTCATAGTCTCAATAAGTACCCTCTTTTTTCTGTAATGTCAGCATGCCCAGGTGGGGCTGGGCAGCCAGTCAACCTTGGGCCCCCAGAGATTTTTTTTCCACACTGTGGAGTTTTTGTTTCCTCTCCTCTACTGTTGCCTGGCTTCATTTGTATTTATTCCTACAGCTTATTCTTTAACATCTACAATTTCATCTGTAAAGCACTTTGAGGCACATTGTTGTAAAAGGCATTATATAAAAATAAATTGAACTGAATTGAATTGAAGTATTCAACATAGGGAATGGCATGGCCAGGCCATCAAGCTAACACAGGTCACTCACAAACTCAAGGCAATTTTGAGGTGCCAGTTGGTTTGATTGACATGTCTTTGCACTATAGAAAATTTTACACAGGGAGCTCACGGCCAAAACAGAACCCACAGGCTTCGCCAATAGTCAAAGCTAAAGCACTGAGCTGCACCTGTGGTTGTTCATTAGTATACAAATACTACTTATCATAATGCAGCAAAAGCTCAACAATTTAATCACATTTGTTCTTTCTGTGAAAAGCACAACACAGAAGAGTCCGCAAACAGAAAGGTATCATGGGCCTGGTGATAATGACATTCTCGCTAAACCATAAATCTGCACACAGATGACATGCAGAACTGTTGAAAATCAGGCTGCTGTTCAGCTGTGCTGCAAAACTAACGCAAATATTAAGCAGAATAAATGATGTACAATGTGGACTGAGCAGGCGGAGCACGTGTGTGATATGATAATAGGAATAGACCGAAAGGCATCCATCACATTTATTGGTTTGCATCACTGTGCAAAGACCATATGTTTGTTCAAAGGCAAACGTTATATTTACACTCTGCCTTTTGTCAAGAGACTCCATCCTCTTCTTAGTAGTTTAACAGGAAGACACGTTAAGATCCATGCAACATGTTGCTCTTGGCTTCAATGTAATGCTCATTTCTATTATATCATACATACATACGGTTACAATTTCAATTTCAATTTATTTTGATATAGCGCCTTTCACAACAAGTTGTCTCAAAGCGCTTCACAGAAAGAAATTACAGATAATACAAAATTAACAGAAGGCAGATGATAGAGGTTAAACATAAAGATAAAGACAGACAACAGCGGAGGAGAGGAACCAAAAACTCCACAGTGTGGAGAAAAAACCTCTGGGGGCCCAAGGCTGACTGGCTGCCCAGCCCCTCCTGGGCATATTAACATTACAGAATACATAATTGAAAAAGGAGACTATGAATGTAAACAGCATTATGGACTCCTGTGCTCCATGTGTGGGAGCAGCTCTCTTCAGGCACAAGGCATTGCTTGGCCGAAGATGCCATCCAAGGAGGGGAAGTACTCTGGGTGTCAATGACAAGTCCTGTTAACTTCTTTCAGAGGACCATGTTTTCACCTCACACTAAATGGCATGTGAGGTAGGCTTGCTCCTGTGTGCATTGTGTTTTGTTGTAGACCCTGTCATGGTCTGTGTTTCTTCTCAAGGCTCAAAGACAAGCAGCTGACATGAACTTAGAACTCCAAACAGGCATTAATTTAAAAATGTGATTTGTAATTATCCTGTCTGTTCCGTGTATACCCACAGTTTGTTTCCCAAGGTAAACTCTAACTAATAATTTGCTGGATATTGAAAGCATATGATCAACCTGTTGCTGGTATGAGGTAATTTTTTTGTCCATTTTAAACACACCTTAAAGCACAACCACAGCATTTATGCGTTCACACTGCACCTGAAAGAGAAGGTGACTCACTATGTCCTCCAACTGGCCATAGGTGAAGCAGGGTAACTACCTGACACACCTGAGGGTATTGTAAGCAGGTAAATGAAAGGTGCCTTTTCATCACCCAGGTAGCCTCTGTGTATTCTGGCAGCTTCGCAGCTGTTATAGAACAACAACACCTTCGTTTTCCCGTGAAATGTGAATATTCCAATCAATCGATGTCTGGGATAAGCATTTGACAAGCCAGCATTCAACCTGCTTCAGTACTAAATACAGTGTGTGCTCCAGTCAAAACAGTAGAAACCCACTAAATTTTACAGGCAGCACCCAAACCTGCATACAGCCAGGAAGAAAGATATGTAAGGATTTTAATATGAATGAGACAATAACACTGGTACAACTGCTACAAACAACAGCTTTATAAATCTTTTATCAGAATCATGCTTCAAAGTCTCCTATCATGTGAGACTGTGAAGTTAAAATGTTAGCCTTCCGGTTTCACTGACATAAACAACCCTGGTCCTACATAAATGGCACAAGATAGGTTGCTAAAACAGGGCTGAACATCGTCTGAGTTCATGGCCAAAGTTAAAGGTTACATTCTGGTACAACTGTTTAGCGCAAACTTTGTATTTTGTTCCTGTGTTAGTATATTCCAGCTTTCTCTACATTCCAAAGAAATCAGTCTCAGGGTAATGAGAGATGCAGAGCCATCTTACGTTACGGCAAAAATAGAGAGGGGACTACAAATAGTGATACTGTAAAACCATGAAACACTCAACAGAAAACAGAGAAAGAAATATGCACTGGCAACAGCTTCATGGCACACGTTATAAATCTGGCGTATTTTTGTCCGTGTTATTTCCTACCCACTCAGTTCACTTCATTAACTTCCTCGGTGACTTTTTAACATGACGAGTATCACGCAGTGTGACTTATTCCTACCTCCTGATAAATTACTCCAGGACGCATGAATCATTGATTCTGCCTGGATCTCAGCAGGTCAGGACTCTCCAGCTGTTCACAATGGCTCCATTACAGAGCTGCAGTGTTCACCGATTAAAAGAGTTTATGCCAAACCTTCAACAGTCAAAACAAAGCCAGGTCCTACAAATCAGATGACCTGCATGAATGCCATGGGGGAAACCCTACAGTGCACACTAACATAAGCTGATGGAGAAGTTGTGTCTTTGTACTTAACCCTTGATATTTCATCTCAGACGTACTTTACATGCGACTGAGCCTTCTAATTTTTTCTCGTTCTTTCTTTATACAGCTTTACGGGCTCTCGTTTCTCACGTTCTTTTCCTGAATTTCATTGCCTACTGGCATTTAGATGGGAAATGGTGTGTACATAAAAGATTCACAGTAAATGAGGAGTTTGTATCCAGCCAAAAAGGGTGATTTATGAATCTCCACTGAGACTTTCGTGGGTGTGTGGAAAGCTGACAGATGACATGGTTTCATACTGTGTATGAAAGTCATATTTCACCAATCCTCTCCTCCCCAAGTGCTTCAGACTTCTAACATAAAGCTCCTCTCTTCCTAAACACTAAAACAGTTCCAGGTTTTAAAATGCAGTTCCCTCTGCAGGCACAAGTTCAAATATCACAGGTCTAAGAGCATGGTCACAGTAAAGAAGGTGGTTTGTCAACTGACATGGATGAGGTAGGGGCCAAACCGAAGCCCTAAAGCACAAAGTCACAGTGATGAATAAATTCAACACGCCAACAGGACCACTCAAAAGAATCCCCACAAAAGTGTGTGATTGACATGGCTGTTTCTTAACATCCTGGGGCCATGGACATCTTACATACCGCTAAAACATAAATAAATAGGCTATGTGGGGGCCCCCTGGTGGTGTGTGAGCCCTGTGCAACTGCTAATACTGCCCTAGGAAGGCTGCCCTGGGGTTTGAGATCCAGACAACAGATCAGAGCCAGACTGTACGTTATAGGGAAAGCACAATGCAATGTCACCTTCTGCTATAATTATGTGCTCAGCTCTTTGCTCTGTGAATAATGAATACAGTGCCCAGTTGCTCTTGTTTTTTAAACAAGATCTCATGCCCAATGTGACAATCTTGTGATGTTCTTTCAGTCACAGACAAATCCATCTCTGTGTACAAACTGGATGGGGGTGGGGGGAGATGTACAATAACAGTAAAAGGCTAATAAATAACATTCAAGCATTAACAATTATGCACATAGTTGTCATGTTTTTTTCAAGATAACCAAGATTGAAGAAGTTAAACTGGAATGCTGTTGTCTGTATACTTGGTGGCCTATATGTATACTACACAGTCATATGAAAAAACCCATAAACTCTCTTCCAGTTCCACTGTTCTACATATCAGGAAGAGTAGAAAGTAAATAACAATCATTTTGTCCTCACAAAAATCTATAATTAAAAAATTCTAGCTTTAATGAAGAAATAAAAACACACATTAGATTTCACCATGTATCGATTACACTGTTTATTAAACAAAACATAAGCCAAAATTCAGAGTTTAAGTATGTCCTTGCTGCCTTCATAGAAGCCAAATATATTAACAGCAACATGCTGTTGAGAAGCAACTGCTTCTGGTCATCTACCTGAAAAGAGTTATAAAGCCATTGCCAAGCAATTTGAAACCCACAGTTCTATGGCTGAAAGCATTACATAGAAATGGAGAACATTCAAAACATGTGCTGGGTGGTCCAGTAATTCACCTCAAGTCAGGCTGCTAAGATAAATGCTAAACAACTTTAGAGCTACATTTAGGCTTGAGCAGGTCTTGGATGAATACTGAAGTTCATCATAGTATAATTCAGAAAAGAAAGATCATGAAAGGCTAGCCATGAGAAATGTCATTTTCTCCAAAATAAAAAAAAAAATGGCATCACAGCTAAGGGTTTCCAAGCTCCATCTGAAAAAAACCACATGAGTGCTGGAAGAATTTCATTTGGATAAATGAGGATGAGTCCAGTGTGAAGATGTCTGGTCATGATGCACAACGCTAGGTTTGGCAAGAACCCAACACTGCATAGCACCACCATTACCTCACACCAGCTGTCAAGCACAGCAACAGAGGGCTTATAAATTGGGCTTGTTTTGCAGCCACAGGGCCTGGGTACACTGCAGTCACTAAACTGACTGTAAAGTCCTATGCGCACCACAGTATTCCACAGGCAAATATGTAGCCATGTGTCTGACAGCTCAATCTTACTGAAAACCATGTAGTGCAAGCAGGACAACTGTGCCAAACTAAACAGCAAATCTAGGATTCAATGGTTGAAAAATGAGAATGAATGACAAAACTTTGATTCAAAGTCCAGACCTTGACCACATAGAGATTTTATATGACTTTCAGAGAGCATTACTGTCTTCAAATGTCAATAAACTGAAGCAACATTCAGCATAGAAGACCAAAACAATGTTAGAAACTGATAAATTAACAGGATTACTCAAGTCATTACTGCTAAAGCTTCTATATGCTACAGAATCATGGGCTGTTTTTTGCTTTTCACCTATGGTTTCTGAATTTTGGGTTACTTTTTTGCTAAATGGTGATATTGTCAAATCTATTACCTGTCATTATGACCACTGCTAGACAGAGTGAATAACATTGGTTATCTCGTTACAATGGCACCTGGAACTTCACTCATAGATGAAGTTCCTTCAGCAGAAGGAGGAGGCAATGTGTTTGACCAGGCATTCTAATAGTAATATCTGAAGACTTGTTTATTGTAAAGGATGGAGGGAGCTGGTGGATTTTGCACAGGGTCACCACCGCCAAAAGTGTTAGTTAACTTAGCTAAAGACCTGAGACCCCCAATCAACTAACTAATCTAACTTGCCTTAAAACTAAAGGTGATGTCCTCGTAACCAATCTGCTACCTTTTAGCAAGCGCAGCATTGTTCCTACAAAAAAATGCCTGGATTCCTAGACAGACATTGTAACATAAATATTATTTATTAATCATTAATGTAATTATACACTATACATCCAATTTTAGGAGCAAGGAAGGACTAAAGGATTTATTTTTAATAGAATGAAATGGGGTACTTTGTCCTTCTCATAGCCATTTAGCATGTTAAATGATTTGAGTAAAATATCATATTTATCCTTTAAAAACAAATTTGTAAGATGTATTCCTGCAATGTTCAAGCCATTCACCAGTTCCAAGTACTCCAGAGAGCGTGCACACAATTCCAATTCAAAGATCCAGAACAAACTCGTCTTATGATGGATTGACCCAGCTGGATCGCTTTATACTGCGCAGGCACCGTCTCAATCTTCTCTGCCAACGCTGTAGAAAATAAATGCCCTGAACACCCAAAATGCAATTACACAATTATAACAAGTTACTTTCAAGGAGGGGGCGGCTACAGACATTGACATCACATTTGACATATTATTATACATTGCAAAAACCTCTTAAGAAATGTTAATGTTTCCACAGTAATAATAAAGAGTATTTTACTGAGGATGCAAAGCAAACATCCAGGTGTTTGGACCAGGAAGGAACAGTCTGGGTTGGTGGGGGGAAGGTTTTTATACATAATGTGCAATGGAGACTTCTTTGTACTGATGACTTTGCAACAAAAAAACAATTGACGTTATGACAAAAGTATGAAAATAGCCATAACACAGAAGACATGGTCCAGGACCCCCTAAGTTAAAGCAGGCCACACAAGCTTGACAGAGAAGCCAGGAGCCAGTAGTGGCGAGATGCATGCCAACTTCAAACACACCACGGGAGAAGACCCACCCTGTCATTTACAGACACCAAACTGTAAATTCACCCAGCAATTAAGGCTCGCTCTAACCACTATCTTTTGCTTCCTGTCACAGACGCTTTTTAGCTGAAGATTTTCAGTTCGTATTTAATTCACATTATAGTTCCGCTGCTTTTTTTTTCCTTTTTCAGAGTAATTTATTATTTATTTATATTCGTGATATTTACTGTGTTGTTTCAACTACTGTGGCGTGCAGGAAACAAAACAAATGTAAATGTAGCAAAATGATGACAGATTACACTGTCACTCAAACAAACAAAAGGGATGCTCTGACTCGATTAAAGCTCAAAAGGTCATCTGTAAATTACAGCACAGATCCGAGCACTCAGAAGGCTGTGAATGATGATTAATTTCCACTGCACATTCTTAAACTTGAAGAGAAACAAAACAATAGCAAAAACACTTCAAACATGTCATGGAAGGTACTGTGGAGCCTTATTAAAAGACTAGACGTATTTATTTTCTCTGCAGTGAAAAGTGAGGCACTGGTACAGACCCATGACAACGAGGTTTCAGCCACTCAGGTGTTCTCACTGCAGGTACCTGACAGGGACTCAGGACAGTGTCTTTTCCTGCTCCTCGACCTAGCCAATGGCTCCGCTACTGCACAAAAAGGCAAACTTTTACATGCCCGTATCTGAGCATCGTAAGGACACTGGCTTTTATTGTGTGTGGTTAAAACTGAAATACTTCTGGTCAGAATGTACTTTTTGTTGGAACACATTGATCTTAAGAAGTCACAGGAAAAGAATGTTCTGGAAATGTTGTGTTACAAAACGATGTTAAAACTGAAACACGAGCAAAAAAAATGTATGGAATTAAAATTATAGGACAGTGCAAACCTTGTTTACTTTTCACTCAATCAAAAATTACAAGACAAACACCTTGGGTCTGTCAATTTAAGAATTTCAGGCCTAGGAAAAGTACTGAAAGAGTGACCAGTTTTACCATGCAAGATGAACTTTCACATTTTGTTCAGTGTGCCTTGTTTATATTATATTCTCCTGTCAATGTATAATAAATTCAGTGCAACCATATACTGAGCACTGCTGTTTTATCTACTCACCACTGCTAATCTGATCTGCTTTCACTTGCCTGGTGATATGGCATTCACCCATGAATCTAAACTAACCTGCGTGCTAAATGGGTATGATGTGACGTTCTACTGTTTATGCTTGTTGTCTTTCAGTTGCTTGCTAAGAGAGGAAGTCAATTTACATCACTGCTGCGAACATGACTTTCTGTTAGCTTCTCCACAAGCAATCATTTTGGAGTTACACGGAGGACCGGCGAAGCTAATTGCTTTGTGCACGACACAGTTTATATTACTGAATTCCATCTTGAATGTAATCACTGCCTCACCCATCTGCAACTCATGAGTCTGACTTTGAAGAATTGTCGTACAAATATTATGGTGTTTACTGACCAAACATTATTATATACCTGGGTTATATCATGCTTAGTGTTTCACATGCGTTAATTAAGGGATATCTCTCTTGATGACAGACATTGGCTGGTGTTTAAGAGTAGGTTTACCGGTAACATGTGGAAGGAAAGACCCGTTTTTGACTGATTTTGCAGCACTTCTGTGATGCTGCCTTTCATTATAATACAGTCTTTGTTCCACCACTGCTCTGATTGAAAAATGCTTAACAATGCCTAGCAATGGTAGTTTTTTTCATTGGAATCTTCTCTTATTGACATTATCCAGTGTTTGTCCTGTGTGGCAAAGGCAAACTATACCTAGGGAAGTGGGCTGTGACACTGAAACACACCGAGTGGTAACAACTAACGAGGTCAGACAGGCCACTACAGCAGCTTTGGCCACAAATGAACGTGTAGGGCCCATTTAGGTCCTGAATAAAGGCAGGCGGCCATGTCCAAAGTTCTGAGGTCCACCACACTTTTCTGAGTGCTCCTTCTAATTTTCCAGGCGGGTTTGGTGTGATAGCCTACGCCTAGTTGGAAATGCTGCTGATATCCTTGAGAACAAATCTTGGCAGGCCCTGAAATTCTGAGGCTGGGAATTAAAGGGATCTGTGTTTGATGACTTTGGGGAGAGGTGTGTATGTGCACATGCAGGGTGACCTCAATTTCCAGTTCAAACAGAGTCCAATGCTGCTCCCGCCTTCAGGACGCAAGGCTGTGCCAGTAGTGGTGGGGGCACTGTGCCCCCTCCTGGGTAATTTAGCATGCTGTTAGAGTACTGCGATCCTGCACGCTGCGTACAACAGGTTAGTTAGCTCCGGCACCCGCTTAAAAGTCACAGCAGGCAGGGAGTCCATATGAAACCAGTGTGCTTTGTTTACACTGTCTGAAAAATAACTCTTTTGCAATGATGTTCAGTCAAAGGGCTCTAACGTCTTTGTGATAAATGTTTCAAAGAGCTGCATGAGGTTTTAAGTGAGCATTGCCAGCCTTTACACATGGACAGTGAGCAGAGCAGAAATGTATCAGAAGCCCTCTGGCTGTCTTGTACACACGCTTTTCATGTGACCTGTTAATACATTTCACTCTGCAAGCTGCGGCCTGTGATAGACAATTGAGACTGATGGAGGTGCTTTGATGCAGTGGCAGTATGTGTGCCCAGGAAAGATGGCTGCCCATTAAGAGTCGACATGTAAAGGTAGCACAGCTTAGGGTGAAATTTAACTAGCATGTGAAAGTGGTGGGTTCTGTACAAACACTGTGAGTTCTGCTTAAGTCTAACAAGGTGCAGGGTGATGACTCCGCATAGTACTGGGGTAAAATGCTGAACACAGTGCACAATAAGCAAAGAGCTAGACAAAAATAGAAATTTAAAGTAAGAAACTTCTGGACAAAACACTTGCACATCCCACGAAAGTTTAACAAAAACTTTTTCCAGACTGATATATTAATGATATTACTGGTGTGATTGTTGTTTTGTGTGCTTGTCTAAGCTTTGATATGTGCATATGCACATATTTGACACGTGCATGTCTGTGCTCTGACGTGTGCATGTCTCAGTAATGTGTGTTTATGCCATGTTTTTGTCTTCACTAAATAAATAACACTGAATTTTGTTTTTTGTCCTATGAGGTGCACCTTTTCCTGCATCTGACAAACAGTTTGGCTTCTGCACAATAAACCAGTTTGTAAGCATGGCAGCTCTGTGTTCTGCACTGCTGTCCATGGTGCTGCAACCTGCTACACACACACACACACACACACACACACACACACACACGCACAAACACACACATACACACACACTCAAGTGCAAACACAAAGACACACACACATTCACACAGACATGCACACACACCAAATCGAGCATTTTTTCTGCTATTCCATAATGTTTTAAAGACATAGCAGCGATAATGTCATCTAAGGCAGTTATTAATAGACTTTATCCAGTGTAGTGCCTACAATTTCAGTTGTGTAGCTCTACTGGCAACAATTATCTATGTGTGCAGAAAAGTGAATGAAATTGCTCCATTTGGGAGTGTATCTCCTTCTTCCTCTTTTGGCTGCTCCCTTTAGAGGTCGCCACAGCGGATAATCCTTCTCCATCCCAACCTGTTCTCAGCAGCTTCCTCTGTCACCCCAACCCATTTTATATCCTTCCTCACTACATCCATAAACCTCTTTGGCCTTCCTCTTCTCCTCCTGCCTGGCAGCTCCATCCTCACCTTCTTTTCCCTATATACTCTGTATCCCTCCTCTGCAGTGTCCAAACCATCTAAGTCTCGCCTCTTTCACTTTGTCTCCAAACCGTCCTACCTATGCTTTCCCCCTAATATGCTTGTTTTTAATCCTGTCCAATCTCATCACTCCCAGTGAAAACCTCAGCATCTTCAACTCTGCTACCTCCAACTCTGCCTCTTGTCTGTTTGTCAGTGCCACTGTCTTCATACCATACAGCATACCTGGTCTCACTACCGTCTTATAAACCAATTTTGGAGTGTATATTTCTTAATTTAGCTCAGTGTACAAAGGATGTGCTCTTTTCAAGTATCAAATCTAATTCAGAGAATAACTCTAAATGTGTATGCATGTGTCAATGTCATGACTGCGTACATTTCACTTCCCTAACGAAGTGCAGTCATTTAACTGTTAAAGTAATAATGCTCTTTCACCACTGAGTGTTCTACATGTGCTCTGAACCTGGCTTCTGTGAGGTATGGTTACAGCTTTGCACATCTGCCATTACATGCAAGCCAGTGTCTCCCAGGTCGCAGTGCCAACGTGTGTGTGTGTGTGTGTGTGTGTCTGTGTGTGTGTGTTCCGAGCGAGGAAATGGGTTAAGTTATGGGAACCGGTTTATTCAGTATATGAACCAGTGAACCACGAGCTGTGATTCAGCAGCTCCAGTGAACATCTGATGTATTGGTGGGCTGTAGACTGTAAAATTATTTCAGAGTTTTGTGAGCCCCTATTAGCCTTTAGGAAGAGAGTGTAAATTGTTTGTAGGCAGTCATAAGGAATCCTTGAGCAAGGTACTGCAAAATTTCTTCAGTAAAGCCCATCCTGTATCATTACTTGAAAAGTAAACATCATCATGCAGAAAACCAGTTTGTACCATTTTCAATGTTGGTGACCTTACTGTGAGACTAACCAGATTTCCTCTGTGGCAACGGTCCTGTAGGACCAAACAACAGATTAACGTGAAGTAAATGTACGATTAACAACTAAATTGCTGGCAGTGATGGGCGCACTTCTAGTAACAAGTAATATCGACACTGTCACTCGGCAGCAATGTCGAGCCATTTAACTGTGTATAGTGATTGGGGGTTTCTCTCTCCCGGGAATCAATAAAACGTAGTTTTAACGCGCACGTCAGGCAATAGATTAATCAGCGTCCCACTACAGAATCACTGTACTGGTTGCAGTTAAACGCATCACAGACTTCGATAACGCACCGGTTTGCATGTGAGATGTCATTTGTTAAACCGTAATTCTTTAAACAATGCATTGTACTGCACGTTGGCTAATGCATGCAGAATAAGCTTAAATGCAAACACGAACTTGTCTGCGCCTTAGTTTTAGAAATAAACGACTGTGCTGCAGAGCTCACGCTGTCACATCACATATCGGCAAACCGATTGCAGTTCAAAATAAACCGAAAACGCACGAAAGCAACGGAGAAGTGCATGCATCAGGGCAGATGGATACATCTGCAAATATTTACTATTACCGGCTTTTCAAGCAGGTACACTGTCTGCATTGTTGAACGTGAGATCTCCCGATGAAGTTAAGTTCTTAACGCAACTGCGGTAATGCCAGTTCTTCATAACGTGTGAACATAATTTCTGGGTATAAATAATTCCATCATAAACATGGGGCATTTTCAGCCTTTGTTTAGCAACCAACAGAACGTGAATCGATGCATGTGTTTGCCAGTGTTCTGTGGAAATTATTGTAATTATAACCCTAACGTTTGCAGCCCACTTCTCACTTAAAACACTGGATCTGCAGAAAGCGCTTACCTCAAAGAGTGGTCCGATTTTATTTTTCTCCAAGTAAAACTGAATTCTTGATTGCTGTTGAGACGCCATGTGGCAGATATTGCAGTCTTAGATTTAATGTTGCTAACCCAAAAATTTGAGTCAAAATATTATGCGCACGCTTTTGAAAATAATATGCGAAAAGAAAAAAACACCATTGTTAGAATACAAGTGCAAAATTCTATAGCCGCTTTCTGCCGTAAATTAGTAGCTTTTGCAATCAGGAACTTTGTTTCACTGAGGATCACATTTAAAAAGTGGAGTGCATTGAGCGCTGCTCCAGTCTCGGTCACCACGAGAAAGCATCTTCACTACAGCTTCTGTGAAGCTGCTCCCTAGCGACGGCCTCGCCTTTGAAGCCGATACCAAAGACGGCAATTTAAAGGTAAAGGCAAATCTACAGCTTATTGGCTGCCTCAGGTCACTACCAACGAAAGAGGTTTCCTTTTTGGTTACTACAGTCCAACACTTAAGGTACCGAACAGTGAAGTGCTCACCTTGTTTTCAAAGTGTAGCTTTTACACAAATGCGGCTCCTCGCAATTATTTGAGGTCGGTTGTTCAGACCCAAAAAGCTCTACGACTAAAAATTTGTTGAATTTGGGCCAGCGTTTCTACCTAGTTCGCTATGTGTACCTTTGACTTCGTTTCTGTTCAATAAAGCCTTCCCACGCTGAGCCCTTACACGCCTTCTTTGCCTTCCTCGCCGAATCGTTACATTATAACTAAAAATCCATGCACGGTCAATAAAGGGCATTATCATTTACCCTTTTAAAATGTACAATTAAAAAAATGATTTCTGTAGCAAAACAGTTGATACATAGCCACTGAACATGGCTTCCTTTTCACGTTTCTATATTTTGCCTCATTAATGTCGTTTGCATCGCAGCATGTTACCATGTATTGATGATTTATCCAGGCTACAATGCAAACCTAAGCTACAACAGTTTCTGCCATTTGTTACACAGTGCCAGATATGCATTAAATAAGCAATAACTGATACTCTGTGATATTGGACAAACACTGTGCATTTAAGCAAATGAACGGATTCCCCTGAATTGACCTATATTAACAATTTACCTTTATCTTAAGAGTCAGGTTATTACAGAACAATCACGAAAACACTGGAAGATAAAACGTGAATGATTATGAAGTCTTTTCAGTGATGTCATAGTCATTTTTAAGTAGTACAATAGCTAAGGCTTCTTTTTAAACTGGTATTGTTAAAGCAGTGAGTAACCATTAAGACGAAGCCACCAAGTCTAAACTTTGCTCAGCATCTCTGTTCAGTAAGGAAATCAGCCACTACGTATAAACAGTCATGAGGAGGCAGTTCAGCAGTCTGAGCACCTACTGGGGCAGAGTAATGAGTCTGTACTAATGACAAATGCGTTTTGCTCAGCACCTGGTGAGTGGTGCAGTGTGGTGGGGTAGTGTAGGGCTTGTCCTTCCCTTCCAGAGAAGGAACGTTCAAGATTGGAACTGAGGTGGAAAGCTCAGAACCTTCAGAAGAACCAAAGTATGATCAAAAACTCAATGTCAGGCACAGCAGAATATTTCCTAATGGCGAGTTATGGTGTGGAACAGCTCAATTATGTAACGGGTATAAGGCAAGGACTTCGTATGAAAAAGTGGCACAGGAACTAAAGCCCTTTGCCTGATCAAAATGTCAGTGATTACTTTGTCCATACAAGGACCACCAGCCAATTTGATAAGTCTAGAAATTTCAGAGGTTATGTAATTTTTCACTAAGATTTTTAACCACTGATTTAGATAAAATTTTGTTTTCAAGCGAGCAAAAAAAAAAAAATCTGTTTACCATAGTACTTTCTTGCAGCTTTCACAATGCAAGTGAGAAAGGTCTTTTAATTGGACTGTGTCATGTCACAACTGCTGGTATGACAGGAGTCTCATATAATGTGTAATGTGTTAATAAGCCCTTTCTCACCTGTCTGAGGTGACTATGGCACTGTTTGTGTCAGCCTCTTATGGAAGATGTACTGAGAGGTGTCCTCTCTTGCTCTTATCCTCTTCCATCTGCTTTTACTATCACTGCGTTTCAGCTCGGCTACAGACTCCTTTCTCTGCCAAGCCTGCCTCTCAGTCATTTTACTATCCATCTCAAAAACTTTATAACCTGTCATTTCACTACTACTATATATACTACTATACACAGTTCAGAATACTTGCTGAGTGCCAGCACTGCACGTGAGGTGACACACAAACACACATATAACATGACAACAAATATAAAGGGGTTCTTTTCCATAAATGCAATTTTACAGATGAAAAACAATGAAACAGAAATGTTCAAAACGGACATCTAGACAGTTAGAGGAAATCCCCTTCCATTGATAACGTTTGATGATGCAGATGTCATCCATCAAATAGTAAAGTTAACCGAGGTAAACGAAGTGCTTCACAGCAGTAACACATGCACAAGGGATGCCTGTTAAATTACTAGTATACATACATATATATATATATATATATATATATATATATATACATACATACATATATATATATATATATATACATACATACATATATATACATATATATATCCAGTACAAGTTCTAGTGCCAGAGCAAGGGAAATGTTCAGTGAACTTACTATATATCATACAGGACAACATGCAATACTGTAAATACATCGAACACTGAATATAAAACTGCAATGTGTTTGACATGACAAAGAGGGTAGTGACAGAATTCTTTTAAAATATGTTTAATTCAAATAAAAAACTACAGTAACATTGTATATTATGAAAAATTATGGAAAAAAATACATTAGTATAACAAGTAAAATTACAAGGAGGAATATGTCATAATTTGCACAAGGTCTGTTTTATGAAATAAAATTATCGATATTTCCTTTTAGCATACATTGCTTAGTTTTTTTTTATAATTACATTTTGTGTTTGCTTTAAAGATTTTCCAAGTTACAAAAAGTGGGTGCATTAAAGATACATCTTGATGCAGTAATAAATTCTGAATGCTGTTTATATTTTCAAACATTATGCTTGCACCTCGAATGCTGAGAATTTTAAGAAAGTCGTTAATATACAACAGCTCAGGCCACTAATTTAACTTTTGTTTTGCATAGTACACTGCAACTGATTTGAAAAAAATAAATCTACAATGTAGTAATGAATACAGCAGATTAACAAGCATTGAATATTTGAATATTTTAAAATGGAAAACAGTCCTGAGAAACAGAGTACACCAGATTAAAGGTTATACTGATTGCGTAAAGAGTGTGCTGTTGGTATATGCTGTGCTGAACATATACTAAAAACAGCACAACATTGAAGAGTATGGGCATTCCTTTCTACGAGTGCAACTGAAACTGTACACTTAACATGATTCTGGACTAGAGCAATTGTTTTAAAGCCTTCAGATGTCTTCAGGAAAATTATCTTTTCGTAAATTAACTTGTCTTTCTGTTCAGCAGTGTTGCCTGAACTCTTGAATCATGGTCTCACGGTTCAGAATAGTATAGAGAAAGGCAGGAAAGGCAGGACACAATAACAGGTACAGCAAGGCAGTAATTCAGCATGGTCAGGAACACAGACGCACTTCACCAATTCACCCATAGGGGGCACCTGTATGACCCACCACATCCCTTACATAGGAAAATAGAAGGAATGGGATTCTGAACCAGCTGTGTGAAATGTCAAAACACCCAGAGTTAATGAGGGGTAAATCAATGTCATATTTTAATCAAAACGATTATTTACAGTTAATATGTTCAGGGAGGTGCAAAGAAAAATTAGTTATATTTTAAGAACCAGGTGGAAAAATGCCTTGAGACTTACGTTTGCCGTTTTTTTTTTTTTTTTTATAAGTGCACCTTACTAGAAATTAAAATGAGATGTAATGTAGCAGGACATCACAGATATAAACAACTGGTTACTACACTTCAAAAAACAATATTGACAATTACAGGTACTTATAAATTTACTATTTACATGGAAATAAAAGCAATACGGTGACATGAGGAAAGAACCATTAAGATGGGCTGGCTACAGGGGAGGAGGTGGTCCCGAAAGTCCAACTTTTAGCCTGTGGAGGGGTTCCATTTTGCCTGTAGAGGGGTCCCACAGCTGGTTTCACCACAGTTCTGAAGTTCTTCATTGGTCCCCGTCTGGAGGAGGGGGCTGACATAGCTTGTACAGTCTGTGAAGGACAATGTGTTAGGCCCTGCTCAACCAGAAACATCGGCATCCACAGCAGCCAGACATTAAGTGGATCATGATCAATGCAGATATGAGTAAATGGGCATGCTCATTCTGCAATCAGATTGGCCAGCTGTCTAAACAGGCCCTAAGAGCTCATCTGAAGGTACCTGTTTAAATGGATCATCAAAGAGGAAGAGGAAAAGAAAAACTGAAGGTCAAGGTCAAGATTAATAATGTAAGGTATTTTATATTATAAACCTAACAAAAAACAACACTTTGTACAAGAAAGCAATATAGGCTTCATTTTATTTTTTTGCAATTATTCTAGTGCATTTCTATCATGACACTAGAACTATTTTCATTTAAGCACAGGGCTGCATTCACTTCAGTTGTTTTATGATGAAGTGACAGAAGTTAAAACTGTCACTTTCTGTTACACCACGTCTTTTAGAAACGCCTACTTTAGTCAAAGTGTTCACAGGACCCAACCTTCTGTGTGTTGAATTTTGTAGGTCACTCTAATTATCAGCTGAAAGCCCAATTAAATTATGCATCTCGCCACTGACCCTTAACTAATGATTAACCCCCCTTCCACCCAAACCAAATTGTACCTGTCAGTTTCCCTACACGGGTCAGATGTGCTGTCTGCCACACGTAATTCAGCTGTATATTTTAACGTCTCATGATGGAGTTGAGGCTTTTGTCCAACTTCTGAAGCTCCTCTGTAGTCACTCCAGTCATGTGTGACATTACAACACATCAAACATTCATCTCCCCCCCCCCCCCCATCTACTGCTGCTGGGGTGGGGGGTGGGGGTGATCAGGGGCTGTGCCACTAAGCAGCTAACTCACAAGAGGCAAGTGCAACATTACACACAGGCACTGCGCAAAAGAGAACACGGAGAAACCAGCAGTCCAGCATGTACGCTGTACGGCACACTCCATACTCGTGTGCTATGCATTATTTATTCATTTCATGCGTTTCTTTGCGTGTGTCTATGTGTTTGTTCCCTGCATTATCGTCTAATCGCAGTGAAGTCTTCTGCACACTTAACAGTGAACTGCATTTACTGCCTTAAGACCCAGTTATACTCTGACCTAAAAACCAAGTGTTTAAAACCAAACAAATCAAAGAACTGGGTGAAAACTGTTTCTTCTGGTACGAAATGTCTAAATATAGTCAAGATGTGTTTTTCTGCATTACCTTGGAACCGATGAGGGAGTACGGTCTCTCACTCCCAGATTCTTGGCTGAATTCTGAACCCTTGCGCCCTGCAACAGAAATGTCAAAGGTCATAAACGCATAATGGAAAGGTTAAAAACAGAATTATACATTGTAGTGAGACTCGTACTCTATGTGAAATGCATTTGTAAACAGACATTTCTCATTATCTGTCACCAGCACAATACGTTCCTAATGCGAAAAGATGCTTTCGTAATTACACAAATGCACAATAGTTGAAGAAAATTACACACAATTTAGCTTTATCTCCCTAGCCAACATTGAAAAAACTATAATGGATTCTGAAGTTTGTGGGTATGCGCAGTGGTCGTAAATCACCCCTGACGTGCACTGCGTGATTAATAGCATGGTGTGATGTGCGCTGTTCGACGGGCCCCTGCATATCTGGGCAGTGAACACGCAGCACGACTGTTTGTCACCAGCACGCCTGGCCCTGGAGCGCAGCCTTGCTTGTCCGCATGAGCCGGCTGTGCGGACAGAGGGCAGTGTGGCGGCTGCCGTATTTCACGGCCACACCGCAGCCCCAGCTCCGAGCCAGGTGATTAATAAGCTCAGAGGGGCCTTCGTCTAAGTTTTGAATGCTGGCCTTGTCGACTGGGGCTGCACTCACTTTTCTGCTCAGTACAGAAGCTGATTTGAGGGGCTGGTGCATATTTTTACTGCTTCCACATATCCAGAGATGAGATTCAAGTTCATATCACACTGGCCCTTGTGAAGTTAATCACTCCTCAGCAGTATTTCATGCAGTCGTTTTTTTTTTTTTTTTTTTAATTTTATTCTCAGACAAAGAAGACCGCCTTCTATCAAGGCAGAAAGGAAACTAACCACATGTGCACAAGGCGTACTAGATGGAGGCCTAAATTTCATTTTTTCTGGATTCGCGTAAATAACTGCTGATTCTTCCGCTGTGTTGGATATGCTGTGTTCAAATGGGGATGTATGTGCACACACACATGCACATGCACACACAATGTCGTTTTAGAGCACAGCAGATAGACCTCAAAAGGTTGGACAAACAGAAAAATAACTCTGACCTTGACTTTATCAATTTACTGCATTTCCTGCAGAGAGTTCTGCACAGCCCTGGTGTGTCCATGTGTTAAGTCTTCAGCACAGAAAAGACTTAGGGAGCAGCTAACGTTAATGCAGATGTGCGTATAGGAATGCTCTGAGTTTATGCCTCATAACCAAGAAGAGTGGGAACATTGGCTTGTGCATGTGCGCACACACACACGCACGCACACGCACACACACAGACTTGTAATAACGTGTGAACCTGCCACATGTAGCGTCAGCAATTACTGCAAGGGAAGCTGTTGCATCTTCTCCTTCATGGAGCATTGAACAAAGACAGTAAGGTCATGCTTTTCGAGCAGACAGGCTGGAGAAGAGCCTACTGGAAATGGTGAGTGACATCTTCTAAGACCAAACCTTCAGAAACGCGCTCACGTGCACACCTCCGATCGCTGCAGAGGTCGTATCACGGCCACACCCTCCCTGCAGCACAGTCCAAAGGCTGCCACTCTGACAGACTGACTGCACACAATAATTTCTGCTAAGCAGAATCTGAGCTCATGAACGCCTGTGCGAAGTGCAGGCAGGCTACAGATATCCATATTCATAAGGAGACGCCACAGTCGGGACAATAAAAGCCAGGGAAGTGAGTCGTTTTTCCCAGGCTCTCGTGTCAATTGGGTGCTTTATCTTCCAGTTAGTTTTTTTTTTTTCTAGTGCTCATTGTTTGGAGCCCTCGCCTGCCTCTATTTTATTTATCATAAGCATCTTCAAACAATGCTGAGCCGCTATAAGACGCATGAGCAGGCAGCGCATTAAGTAAAGCCGCACAAAATGGATAAACCTCCCAGCAACACGATGAAAGCAGCCACAGCCACGAAGGCGGTTTGTAATCCACTTCCATTATAGCCCCCGCTTTCCTTCAGGCTAATTAATAAACAGATTACACCCTGCCATTGTTCTCTCTCCATTTTTCTACCCCTGAAACAGATTTCATTTTATGCTTTTTGACACAAATAAAATGGAAAGGGAAACCAAATGTTATATCAGTTTTATTAATTAATTTTTTTTTTCTTTTTTTTGCTCATGCACAAACACACAGCAGCCATTCTCTGCATCACAGCTTTAGCGTCCAATCACATTCTAGATACGTGATACTTGGTTGCAAGCACCGTCTGCATACCACCTCTGGGCACCATAAGCACAGCCTCACGTTTGTGCTCTGATTCGTATGAGGCGTGTCGAGCACCTCCTCTGTGCTGAGGATGCACACGGCCCATTCAAGGTCAAGATCCGTGCAATGCGGTGGTCCTGTCTCAAAGTGGAACTTCTGAGACCACTGCTGTCCCAGTGTGTCCCTGAGCAAGACACTTTGTGCTAGCTCCCCAGGCACTGAAAAATGGCTGCTCGCCGCTCCCCCAGGAGGATGATTTAAATGCAGAGAACAAATTCCTTGTATGCGACCCACATACTTGGCTATAGAACCCGATTCCCTTCCTTACTGTAGGTATTTTAAGATATTGTAAAAATGTCTATTCCCTCAATATTACTTTCTGAAGAATATTATTCATAACAGTAGCAGCTGGTATAGTGGACGTCATATCTCTGATAATATGAAAAAAGTAAACTTACAATTCAGACCTTGAATTATTCCTAATTCCTCTTTACACTTAAAAAAATGGGACACATTCAAGAAACCCGAGTTGAAATTATAAAATATTTTTCATAAGCGAATGCATTTTCTTGGTGTACACAGAGCAGATTGCCAAAACATCACAGCGGCTGATTAATAATTTCAGTATCACTGAACCTGCTGCCATTACACTACTCCACATGTTGCTGAGCACAGTGTATAGTAAGTTAGTGCAACCACACCAGTTTGGCAGGAAAGAAAATTAGCTAACTTTAAAAACATAACAATAAACTATAGGCTGAATTGAGCCAAGCAAAAACATTTGCTGACAATTCATAAACTAGACTCCTCAGGAGAAAATAAATGACAGCACAAACCGAAGGAGGTTATTTTTTCTTCTCTCTGTGTTGTTCAAATCAGGCTGAAGACTGCAGTTTTAACAGAACAGAGCACAAAGCAAAACACAGCAGTGCACATGAGTGCCACAGAGAGGACACTCAGGATACATTTGTATGTGTAGCATGAAAAGGTACCAACAGAACCTGAAATTATCCATTGAAAGTAAAGGATCATAACACATAAAAAAATGGGTGAAGCATCTTTAATACCTGCAGGTTAAATGGCTGAAAATATGTTGGGATGACTGACAGATAAGATGAGTTAGGAGGACACGTTAAGTCCCCTACATACGAACGACTTCTGTTCTGAGATAATGTTCACAAGTCCAATTTGTTCAATCCAAGCCTAGGTACCTAACTAATACAATTGGCATAATAGGTTAATAGGTTTATTACACATTTCACACAAATAATACATAAAACAGTTAATTTATGTCACAATTCTTAAAATTAACAAGAAAACCCAATAAGCACAGATGACCTTTGTTTTCATTGTTATGGCGCTTCTTAGCAAGACCAGCCACATCACCGCTGCTTTTACGCTTCATTTCAGACATCTTGGGCTTGAAATAAAGTGCGTTATCTCAGCGTAAACCGAGACACACAGTACAGACAAAAGCACAACCACCTGTAGGATGCATGCTCGTGACTGAGAACGCAAACAAAACAGCGCAGGTTTTGCGTTCTGCCTAGCGGCAGACATGCAGACTAACTTATGCGCACTCACGAAATTTGAAGTTACACTACAATTTCAAATTTTTCACTTACTTGAATATTTTTTTATTTATTGGACATGCACGCTCATATCTTTAAAAGTTCGCAACTATGGGACTTACTGTATTATTACTCATCGTCTTCTCCAGCTAGCTGGGATTACCTATTCCCATTGCCCTGCCCTAACCAAGGAGGCATCATCTTAATATGTGCACAGTTGTGCAGACAGCGAAGCTTTGAACCGATTACAGTGTGTGCATTGCAGCTGTTTGCAACACAGTATGATAATGTTGTTTATTCTGATATTATCATTATTATTATGAGGTCTTTGTGGACCTGTTTTGGAGTGGTGCCCAGTACTCTGATTTCTAAAGCTATGACTGTAGATTCACTTACCCACAGTTGATGGGTTAAAAAAAGAAACAAAAATAAAGACACTAGTTCACATAGTATAAACAGAATGTGCTCGTAAATTAAAAGTACCTTAGAAAACAGCCAAAACATCAGTATTTTCGCATCAAAAGTAGCTGGACGAATTGTCAAGAATATGAACTTAAAATGTGGATACAAAGGTTATACCGAAAGATCGTAAGTTACTGCAGTTCCGACAGCTTTTACTTCTCCTCGATACGTGTCACAGGGTCCAGGGCATACATGACATTTGTCTGTTTCTGTCACCTGACTCTCTTGAGCCTCACTGAGGCACTGTTTCAATTTCGGCATGCCGATTGGTCACATATGAGATCGTTTTAAGTCGTGTCTTTGTACCTGCTTCCTCATGACATCCGTGGCCTGCATGATACAGCGGGGGGGCAGGCCGTAGCTCCGAGCCAGAATTATGGCCTGCTCCAGGGTCACACTCAGGGTACACCTGGGAAAGGAAGGCACAAAAACACACAGGGTCAGACTACCACTCAGACCAACACACACAAACACAGCCAGACCAATATGCACAGGATAGGAAAAGTGGTCCGTCACACACAGGAGCAGACCCTAACTCAGGGGGCTGGAGCGTCAGAAAGAGGAGCACGCCATCACATGCTAGGCCATAACATTACAAACACAGTTATCACACTCATAAATGCAGATGCATCCCACACTTCCCGCTAAGTCTGAAAGAGCCTGGATGGTGTGCAGAAATGCTAAGCACAGCTACACTGCAGTGCTGGTGTCATCAATCACACTGCTACCCTCTGAGTCTTTGTTCTATATTTGTTCTCTGCTTCTCCTGGACACTGACAGTCTCTCTCTCTCTCTCTCTCTCTATATATATATATATGCATGCACACATTTTTTTGCAATCATTAACTCCAAATTTAGTGAACATCTTCAATCCATCCTGAATCTGTCCTCCTTTTGCTTTAGTCCTGGTCAACAGACTGGTCATTCATCCATGGGCTTCTGAGTTTGTCAGCTTGTCATGAAACAACCGAGGGCTAGTTGCAGCATGAGGGGCTATCTGTATGCTTGACTGGACCTGGGCTCCTCCTCCGTTTTCTGCTGGAGCGTTCGGACCAGGCTACTGAAGCCAGCCATGTCTCTAGAGGCATGAGAAACCAAACGGTGTCAAGTGCAGGGCAATCTAACGGCGAGTCAAAGCCAGAAAATACATATGCTAACTGCTGCCAGAAACATCTCACAGATCCTGTTTCTCACTGACACCACAGCTGTTACTTCAGGCAGAAATATTATCACTCTGTACCTGTCCATATTCAAGCTCTAATTCCAGAAGAATTGTTATGTTGTAGATATACCTGACAGACAGCACTGAATGCACAGGTTCACACTTTACAGTGCATATTGTGTGCACAGGTTCAAACTTTGAACCAAACATAGTGAGCACAGGATCAGCTGCATACAGTGGTGCTTGAAATTTTGGAAATCCTTAGATTTTTCTCATTTAGCTGCAGTTATTGCAACACAAGGGGGTCACATCAATGATTAAAAGCAAAGCTTCATACACTTTTACCACATCCAGATATGTAACATTGAATAATTTTCCTGAAGAAACGAATGAACACGTACCATGTTTTTGTCTCATTTTTAAAACTGGGTTGTCTTTATCTAGCTTTAAGACTTGCTTGAAAATCTGATCACGTCTCATTTATGCAGAAATGGAGAAAAGGAAAATCATATCGGTTGTGTGAGGGAGTGACTTTTTGTGTATACTGGTATGCTTGTCAGACTTGGAGTCTACCAAAAGGTCAAGAATGCAAACCATCACCCACCGCTTTATTTTGGAGTCTCCTGAGCCAACATCACCTGGTCACCTCCACCCCTAGTCCAGTTAGGCTTATTGTGATTGGTCAACTGACACAGATTTTTGATACACTTTACTCCTGGATTAGCTAATGAGTCAGTGTCCTTTTTCAGACAAAGTCCCATCACTACCTTAGCTATTCATTTTTCATAGGCAACATTTCCACAAAACGTTATAAAGCACAACAAATATCTTCCAATAAAGCTAAACACCGACAGATCTTATCTGTAAAGTGAGGAATTTTATTTCAAATTAAATTATATTTATCTGCATTCTGCACAGACTCAGTGGTTGAAACTTATCACAGAACTAGTTTATAGGTAATGTGCAGTCCCATCACACAGCCAAACGCAGGCTGACCTAAGTAAAGAAGCAGTATTTCCGTTTGTGTCAGCCTGCATGGAACCCGATCAATATCACGTCTCAAGTCACAGTCCATGTAGATCTGCTTCTTGTAGATCAAGTATCTGCACTTCATTAGTACCCTTTGCAGGCGTTTCATTTTTCACAATCTTCGTGCTTCTGAAATGCAAAAGGCTTCAGCCAGTTAAAGCAGGAACCAGAAACATGGCCCAGAACATGAAACAAAAACGTGTCGCGCTACAAGACGACTTCATCAAACTGCAAAAGGATTTGTTTATTTGTTGGCAGAAAAGCTGATGAGACATGAAGAGCTTTAGCTCTCTTCCATATGGATAATGTCAAGAGCCAGCCCAGGGGGACCTTCACACGCTGCTGTCCCAGTCTATCTTCCATCAGTATGCCAGTAACACACACATGCCTGAGACACCCCTACTGTGCGTGACCGGCGTGTAAACTGCCAGCTCTCATATAAGGCTGGAAAGGGTATTCTGGGACAGTTTAATATAACAGGTGACAAAGCTGAATGGACCACAATGCTTTCATAGCTACTTTCCAAGAAGCCACATTTGCAAATCTTGAAAATCTTAAAAATGATCTTTAAACTTCATTTTAATACATACTAACCACAGATTTCTAACGTCTACCTTTGATAAACCAGATTCCTGTTGCACGTAACTCTGTGAAGGATAAAAATTACAGTGGATTAATTTTGCATGGAAACTGTCTGATGGACTAACTAGTGCAGCTATTACTTCCCTTGATAACATACTGATAAAATGGATGATTTGTTTTCAAAATAACACTTGCATGAAGAGACACAAATTAAACCAATTCTACTGGGGAAAAGGCAAACTCAGTTTGGCCTGCATCAGCCTTTATTGTTGGGTTCTTTTTATCTATTTGAATTATGATACAGAATTGTGGGAATTATGTGGATTAGTGCTGCAGTGAGGAAAACAGTAACAAGACTTCAATTCATGGGAAGGTTGTACATTCCACTAATCTGTTCACAAGAAACTGTAACATTATCTAAATGGTAATGGTCAATGTGCTAAGCATTGTGTCTGGGTTAGGCCATTTTTGCTGTGACTCTCCTTATCGATATTCCAGGCTAAATGGTCAAACTGTTTTGCTTACGTAAACTTGCAAGATAAACTGAAATTTATATGAAAATAATGGAATCTTAAAAAGTTTTGCTTTACTGTGCATCTGTCTTATCCTCTGCTATCTTAGTTCTTTCACACAATTTGAATTTAGATTAAAAATTACCTATGGAGCAAAGACTCCCTGCCAATGTGGGCTGATTAATTATTTGCCTTTGGATATTTCAAAGCATGGGGTAAATGAACATGTTTGTGTTTTTCCAAACTCAGCGTATTCCAGGTGTGGGCCTGAAGGTGGAAAGGCTACAGGCATATTAGCGCAGCCTCATGGGAAACTCAACTTGTCCTGGCTTACAAGAACAACAAAGAAAGCTTTAAAAAAATGCAATAAATTAAATTCTGCTAAAAAGACATTCTTAAGAAAAATGTAATAATTGGAGAAAAACGTGAGGGGCCACTCGTTGCTTGAGGTTATTTGTGGCTGGAGAAGTGAGCTGTCAAACAGTTTAAGGGTAAAGAAGAATGTGAGGAAGACTCTTAGGGTCCTGCCAAAATAGCCATCGACCACAGGCCAAAACAAAACAGGAGCGGGGAAACAAATGGGCCCATCTTCACTTTCACATGCTTACGCAGTGAGATACATGAGAACTGGGACGCTGCTACAGAGCGCTGACTTTTCTGTTGCACATGTGAATTTTGTGTTCCGGCTCCAAACGAGAACATGAAGCCAAGACAGAGCATGTCAGCTTTTTATTTCTAGACAATGTTTTCATACAGCTTTAACCAAATTCAAACCTGGTCCTTTGCTTTGTTAAGGACACCCCATTTTAGCCAATGAAAAATGTTTTACACAAATAAAAGATGTGTAATGATAAGATAATCCTTTATTAGTGTCATTTCAGGGAAATTCACAGGGGGCAACATTCGGTGAAACAGCCCTTTGGTGTAATAAATGCCTGCAGTCTTTGCTCTTTGTCGAGACTCTTCGAATCCCCCTTTGAGACTCCTTGCCAAGCCTTAACTGCAGTGTCTTTCACTTTGTGGCTTGTTTTGGGGGTTTTCTGACTTGAGTCTCCTTTCCAACAAGTTAAAATGCACACCGGGGTCTGTTTTAGATCCCTGCTGCAGTGAGATTTGAATGTTTTTTTTCTTTTTTTGAGCATGGGATGACAGGGTTTGTGGACTCTACAGAACCTGCTCCACAGCTCCCAAAACGACCTGCACTCTCACAGCGGTTGAGTCATAGAGGCCACCGTGGTGCTGCCTCCATCTCCCTTCACAACTGAGGAGCTCATTTCCACTCTCTGTCCTTCACTCTTTTCCTTTTCTATCATTTTGACAAAGGTGCGTCTTCACCTCATCTCTCCATAGCCCTTTTGTCACACAGCCCCTCTTTGTACCGTTTCTGTAAGCTCCAGTCTGACCTTTCTGTGCTGGTGCCCTTGAGAGGTTTGCACTATACTTTCTGGTCTCTTCATATGTTCTCGCTAAGTGTACAGATGCACTACTGCACCGTCTGTAATGTATTTGGCCATGGTTTCTTAGTTTACAACATGACAGATGATTTTGATCACTGCTGTCAGTTACTATGGTCATCCTTGGGTAACTTGACAACTGGAGATTTCTTACTCCTCCAGCTCACCCTTTTTGTAAGGTACTCTATACTGATATGGGGGATATGGCAAATCGCAGGTCTGCCTGGCATTTGGATTAATTTAACTTTCAAAATTGCTTGGCATTCCCATCATAGCCCTTTCTCTAGTTGTTTTCTTGATTAATGCCTTTAACTTCAAAGGAACGTTCAAAAGGCAATCTCCATAGCTACCAACTGCACACATTCAAAGCCCTTACAGATACATAAGGAATATTTAGCACTTCCACAATTAGAAACACTTGTCACTCATTTGCACCAATGTTAATATTTACCTGCGATCATTGGGTACTAAACAAATTAAACAGATTCAACATTGTTTGTCCACAGAATTTAACATAAATAACAGCTGACAGTCTATACTTCAGCCTCACATTCATCTTGTAATTTGAAATTAAAGTTTTAGGATGCAACAAAAAAAACAATATTACTTATGTAACTCACAATATATATGCACAGAATGTTTACATATGTACACTTATTTCTAGGCCAAATCAGCATGACACACTGCGGTAACACATCAGCACTTCTGTGACTTCATTGTCTCCCTGAACATGAGTGTAATGTTTGGTTTCTTTGCTAAGGGTGCTATCCACTCAAACTGGCAAAGTCATTTCTCACAAATGCCAAAATGGTGATTTCAATTATAACTACAGTATATCAAGATATATTAATAGTCAGGCATATTAATAAGTAAGAAGGCTTAATGGAAGTTCCAGTTTAACACTTTTTCATTTATTTTTAAATATGCCTGTGACTTTTGGGAAGATAAAAAGGAAAAATGGAGCACGGAAAATAGAAAGTGAGCGGAGGCAGGGGGGCATGCTGTGAGACGACGCCCTGGTGGTTAAGGTTACACAGACAGGCCTCACCGGTGCACGCCACTGTTGCACATGACGATGTGGCAGGCGCCCAAGCGGCTGCACAGCTCAGAGGCCACGCTCAGCAGGCCCACTCCGGATGCCCCACAAGCGGTGAACTGGCACGCAGCGGTGCGGCGGGTGCTGATGAAGCGCTCCATGAGTCTGAACAGCTCCTCCAGGGCGTTGAGTGGCCGCATGAGCTACCATTGGAGGAAGAGGGGACAGAGTTGTCACATGTCAACACAAATGACCAATCAGCCACTTTGCAGGCCCACCCACTCAGGATGTCAACCTATCCCACACAAATATTCAGTTTGTTTCAACAGAAAAAGAAGGACCACTCCTGCTTTCTTGAGATACATTTAATATTAAAACTAGACAAGGAAGATTCAAAGAAATCATTATAAAGAGTATTACAAATGGAATCAAAGCCCCAGCCCCTCATTCGAGTCCCATACCCACCTCCCCACGATAACACAAGCATGTCTCATTAGCACGCATCAGCAGTTTCCAGCTGCCGCTCTGCCACACACATCAATCTCAGATAAGAGCAAGTGTTTACCTTGTCTATTAAGGCAGCCTTCGGGGCAGAGCCAGGAAGCAGATTGGACTTGTCCAGATAAAAGGCCCTGGGGCGGACAGACAGAACACAGTTAGGATAAGCCCCATTGGGTGTCGCAGCCTGCTCCGTCCTGACACATCAAACCACAGGGACTCTTCTCTTGACACTGGCTGACAGAGATCCCCAAGTGTGATTCCTTGATGCCCTTCTTGCTCCAAGGCAGGTTCTGAGGAACAAATTCGAGGAGTAGGACAGAAGACGCGGGTTAAATCCAATTTGAGGCTCTCCAATGAAGCCCACTAGCTAGCCAGGTCTAGTATTGAGGAATGTTATAAACTAGAGTTCATCTGCAAATCATTGAGTTCAGCTCCTGGATGTACATCAGGGAACTTTAATAACGCAAGTTATGCCAGAAGAAATCAACGTTGTATCTATCAGACAGATAAAAGTGCAACCTTTTGGGTCTTAGGCTATAAGCAAATGATGGAAAAGTTCTGATAAAATGTGCAGGAACTTGACATAGGGTAGTATTTGTTTTTATTCTTTCTAATAAAAGCATAAAAAAAAGGCTGTGAGATGAAATATTTTCCTTTTGTTCTGAAAAGAGATTACTACTGTCGCTTATGAATTATAACAAATATTATGACCTTTATTCAATGACAGCTTCACATAAGCAGGAATACCTACTCTACATCCTCTCGCTTGATAAAGCCAGGTAATAGCAGAGTGGGAGCTCATGTTGTTTGCAGAAGGACATGCCTAGTCTATGTGATGGGTCTTTTAAATAAAACATTGATACAAAGAAAGGAATTAACACGTCTTTCAGAGGGCCAGAGTTATACAGGAAGACACAATAGCAGAGGCAGATAGAAACACAGACCTGTAATGAAAAGGGAAGGACAGTGGTGGTCTGGAATAGACTGGGTAAGACAGTGTCCAGGAGGGACAGAAGGTTCTCACTACAGACACACAAAAGGACCCCCCCCACCTTTTCTGTCCATAGCCCCCACTCATGTGGCAGTGGTTTGCACATAGGTAAGTCCAGAGTAGAAAACCTGACTAACAAACCACTTACGGTCTTTCATGTTTTTGCAAAACGTAGGTGGCTGAGGCGGCTGTATTCGACTGCAAGGCCAAGCAAGCTAAAGAGAGCTGATAAACATGGGCACAGGGCAGCGCTCATGTCTGCAAAGCTCCTACGAAAAGTCGACCTGCCCTTTTACCTATATTACCGGGAACAAATACGTTTATATTACAAGTACCTTGATTAATTCTGGGCACAATTACAAAGTACTCTCCTCAAGGCAGCACCTCCGTTTTCAGCTGCCGCTCCATTTTTGTCTTTCACAGCCAGATGTTTCCAAGTGTTCTTTCAATTATTTAATTCCGGCCATCACATTATCCACTAACTTCCCAAATGACTACCAAATTACCACAAGGAGTTTATGGGTTCAGGCAGAGTTAACAGACCATGTAATTGGTTTCAAGACAAGCTTATCATTCACACGACAGCGCAGATAGGAAAGTAATTATCTATCACTCACGCATCCAGTTAAGAGCTGAACCCTCCTTATAAACTGTCAGCAGATGGGTGAAGCACTAGAGCCACAGAGCTCAAAAACACTTCAAATTATTTGTCATGTGCATTTTAAAACACATATAATATTTGGGAGGGTGAGGAAGAGGAGGGAAGCACCACCTTTTTTTTTTTTAAGTTTTCAGTAATATGGTTACCATGGAAATATCTAACAAGTAAACGTTTGTAACATTTAATATATAAAAAAAATGAAAGACATTAGTCATAAATATAATTAAAATAATCAAAGTCTATTTGTGCTGTTGTTTTTTTTTTTTTTGTAGCAAAATGGTCACGTTATTCAGGATCGTGCGTAATGTGAGGAACAGCACGAACAGATGGAGCCGTGACCTAAGATCGCGTTAGCAGAAATCCAGCAAGAACAACCAAGGCAACAGACACATCCATGTTGTACCTACCCTCACACCATATGCTAACCGAAATAAGCACTGCATTTCCCCAAATGGAAAAGCACTTACTGAATATGGATGGACAGATGGGCTCTGAACATGACATGACAGCTTTTATTAACACTGAAAAAGAGCAGAATGTAAATATAATCTTTGTGAGAACCTCTCACAGATGGCCAAACACTTGCATAATCGGTGTTCCATGTTGGCTCTAAACAATGTCTGCGAGGACAGCGGACCGAACCAATAGCGACAGCTCGTCTTATCTGTAAATGATGCCCTGTTGTGTTTATACTAACGCACCCTGACTGTCGCAAGAGCACACACGTGAATACTTGAAAACATAAAAAAATACAAGTATTGAAGGCACTTGGATGCTCTGAGGAGGAACCACTGTCAGACTTGTTTGAGGCAGGGGTTGGTTTACCTAGCTCTCCTGGAGAGACATTACTCAGAACAGATGGTGTTTTTATTAAAATTAAAACAACAACAATGCCAATATTGTTAGCAATATTGTTTATTTTCCTAGTACCCCCCTCATCCTGCCCCCCCACTTTAATTTGCAGTGGTTAGAACCAGAGTAAGACAGTTTCTTCCGTTTAATCGAGGTTCCCTGGAACTTTTAAGAACATTTCACTAAGGACTCGGACTAAGGTCAACAATACGTGGTTTTCACATTAATCACTATAGCAAGGTAAAATTAGATCATTTAACTACTGTAATAGGTTTCTTTGTTATATACCAAAGTGGTATGTATTTCCAAAGCACTGTTAAATGAAGGGTAATTAACATGTACGCATTTGAATAAGAACTGAGAAACTTAACTAAGGTCAGTGAATAAGGGGTTGTTGAGTTCAGGAAAGAATACTTATTCCAGGTTGTTTTATCCACCTCTTGCTAACTGGTTAAAGTGATGATACACTTTGTAATAACAACTTAGGTGTCTAACATTCTTTTTAATTATCCGGTGGTGATCACCCTCTTGAATAAACAGAGTATGATTAAACAGAGCAAGCGTTCTTCACCCACACTGTAATTATAACACCAAACAGAGAATTGCATCAATTAGATGAAGGAAATATCTGTAGGTGTTGAGTGCAGTCACAAAATTAAAAGACATCAGCTACTTAGCAGGAAAGCTGTGCTAAATCTTGACAAGATAACAGACAGAAAAGTCACCACGTTGTCAACAAAAGGTCTGTATAATAAGAGCCCTGGTTTTCTTAAATATACCATATGGTTGTGTGAGTTGGCACAATGATAGGCAGAGCACAGGAAGACTGATTAGTTTGAACTTGCTGAATTGGAGACAACCATGGAGATCTCCTTGATCTGCAACAGGACCAAATCGGTTAGTGATATAAAGTCAGACTGCTAGCTGGAAAAACTCATAATGAAGTTTAAAGTCAAATACTTTGGTTACATAGCGCAAAGATTCATCAGATTCGTCCGAGCCTGATTTTGGAAATGAGTGTAAGTAAACGCAGGAGGGGATGTGACAAGAGCTCAGCAAAACGTGGGTCCTGGAAGGCAGGCCTAGTGTGCTGAACTCCACAACATCACCAGAACGAGCACGAGTACATACAGCGTGTTCTTTTATTTAGCAATCTCACAGGCAAAATTTGTAATATGGCGTTAACATTAAATGGATTCATTGACAAAGTTTAAGATTCCTTAAGTACAGCCGACACCCAAAATAGCATTTGATTAATGAGGCTTGTATGGCAGCATAGGAATCACATGAGGCCAATTTTGGCTTTCCTGTGTCTACATGATACCTTTCCTCACCCCAACAGTGCCAACAGCACTCCGCCCAAATGACTACTCTTTACAGAGCAGGGGCCAGGCCAAAAACGCAAAAAATTAAACTACCTCCATTACAATTAAATAGCTTATGCTGAAAGTAAATTGATGTAAAAAGGAGGTACACAATAACAACATAACAGCAGTAGTGTGTCTCACTGCTTCAGGACATACGCACATGCATGTATGACATGTATGAGATGTGAACAGTCATGAACCCTCTGAAGAAAACATAAAACACGGTAAACACGCATGCAACCACTGATGGGCAGTGCCGCTCAGAGTGTCGCTGTGGCCTCTCAGGAGGTCACCCAGATTTGTCCTCACATTCAGCACCATGGACCACATTTTAGAAGATCGCCTTAGCGCGTCGACCTCACAATATTGTGAAGGCCGCAGAAGGCTCACTGAGGCATCACAAAGTCAAGCAATTTTCGCCTTTACAGCCAATTATCCTGCTGGAATGTTCTTTTACTCGCAACATGGGGGGTGGTGGGGGGTGTTTCTGGGTTTAGCGCTCCACTCCACTGAGCCCCCAGGACCACTGCCCATTTTGGCTGTTGCCCGCGCTCCCAGAAATGAGGTCGGTACAGCTGATTCAGCTGTGGGTGGACAGCTTCCTGGGGGCACAGCAGACACGGAGTGTCAATCTTTTCCCCTAGGCTGCTATTAAAGCCTGAACACGTGTGATTACCCGAACATAACCTGGCTTTCCAATTACCCACTCCCAAGTCCGCAAGCTCTAATCAATCACCCACAGCGAAGCTGCCAGTGACAGGATTACACTGAAGTAGTGAGGCGTCGGAAAAGAGAGGAGGACTCATTTGTGCAAAACGCCACACAATGGAGGCGAGATAATCGTATGCAGAGGTGTTCTTAAAATAACTGCTCCCTTGCTGGAGACTTGAGAGGTAGACAATGGCTGGCCCAGCAAGACATTAGAGGCCCAAGCTCTGCACCTGGACATAACCTGAAACACAGCCAAATGCAGGTTGAAAAGGAGCTGCATGCAAAGAGAGAAATTGGAGAACTGTGAGCGGCTCTCTTGTCAACACTTCCAAGACATGAAAGCCTTTCATCCATTGGAAAATGAGGACTGGTTTGAGAAACAAAGGACAAAATTAGGTTTCATATAGGTTTTCCAAGCACTGCTTAGACAATAGTTTTACAAAGACAATTAAATGCAACAACTGACACATGTAGCAAGCAATCCCTTCAGCACAGGAAATGGATCTGCTAACTGCGGAGGCAGCAAGATTAGTACATAGACCTGGATAAGCCCTCTGCGGTTCTCTGTTCTTCTTCAGAGTAACAATAATCAAAGAGGTATTTAAAGTTTTGTACGTACTGCAGAAGTGTGGAACACATATAGAGTTTGAACAAATGATAGGAAAGACGCTATTAGGAATGTAGCATCACAGCGAATGAGTGGGTTTCACCTGTACAAGCTGCAGGTGTGGGGTGTGCTGTGGGTGCGCTGCAGGTGTGGGGTGTGCTGTGGGTGCGCTGCAGGTGTGGGGTGTGCTGCGGTGCACTGCAAGTGTGGGGTGTGCTGTGGGTGCACTGCAAGTGTGGGGTGTGCTGCGGTGCGCTGCAGGGGTGGGGTGTGCTGTGGGTGCGCTGCCGGTGTGGAGTGTGCTGTGGGTGCGCTGCAAGTGTGGGGTGTGCTGTGGGTGCGCTGCAGGTGTGGGGTGTGCTGCGGGTGCGCTGCAAGTGTGGGGTGTGCTGCAGGTGCACTGCAGGTGTGGGGTGTGCTGTGGGTGCACTGCAGGTGTGGGGTGTGCTGTGGGTGCGCTGCAAGTGTGGGGTGTGTTGCGAGTGCGCTGCAGGTGTGGAGTGTGCTGTGGGTGCGCTGCAGGTGTGGAGTGTGCTGTGGGTGCGCTGCAAGTGTGGGGTGTGTTGCGGGTGTGCTGCAGGTGTGGAGTGTGCTGTGGGTGCGCTGCAAATGTGGGGTGTGTTGCGGGTGCGCTGCAGGTGTGGAGTGTGCTATGGGTACGCTGCAGGTGTGGGGTGTGCTGCGGTGCACTGCAGGTGTGGGGTGTGCTGTGGGTGCGCTGCGGGTGTGGGGTCTGCTGGGGGTGTGCTGCAGGTGTGGGGTATGCTGTGGGTGTGCTGTGGGTGCGCTGCAGGTGTGGGGTGTGCTGCGATGCACTGCAGATGTGGGGTGTGCTGTGGGTGCGCTGCAGGTGTGGGGTGTGGTGCAATGCAGGTGTGGGGTGTGCTGCGGGTGTGGGGTCTGCTGGGGGTGTGCTGCAGGTGTGGGGTATGCTGCGGGAGTGGGGTGTTCTTGGGTCTACATCACCTTATGTCGAACACTGTCTGAGTCGTGGCTCAGTTTATGAAAACAGGACAGTACTGGATATGTGATTACCAGCAACAGGAGCATGGACTGAATGTTTCTCACACACACACACAGCACATCCAACAAACACTGAGTGTATAACATGTTCAAAGTCGTCATGTGATTTCACATGAGCCTTAAGGGGAAAATAATTTAGGTCATGACAGTGAAAATGCAATAGATTACGAGTGGCACTAAAAACAAATTGTTTTATTATAGGGAAGGAGTCAGTGGAGACTGTCTGAATAATACATTGTGTCTCTGAGTGCATGTTGTAGTATTTGTAACAGGGTGCATGTTGGCAGCCCCAAAGTAAATGCGGTGTGGCAAAACACAGCCGGGTGCAGAAACAATAGCCCGCACAGGCTTCCACTGTACAGAAGCACTAATTGGCAGTACAAGAGCATCTCATGCATATTTATGCTCCCGCTTGTGAATAAATAATCGCTGAGATAATTGACAAAATGCTCAAGCACTGTTGGTAGCATTTTTTAATGGACACTTGCAAAAGACCGTGCCTCCAAGAGGTCAGAGCCGACCATTTCCCAATTTAACCAGCCCATACAGAACAGTAATAAGTGGCTGCCTATGCCATTCAACTATCTGTCAGGTTAACCATCTTCTCCAGGAGTACCTGGAGAGTTACCTTCTAGACATTTTTGGGTTTCCTCACATTCCCAGCATTAGTGTAGTTAATTTGTATACTATCTGCTGTTGATGACGTAGAAGGAATGACTAATTAAACAGAACATCAGTCTAAAAATATTTATTTCACATTGAATTTATCCTTATTTTCTTGCTATATTTTTTCGCAAAACATACTGTTGTACCAACAGTAACATGATCATGATTACATTGAAATGAAAAGTTAAACTAATATCCATCTTCTACTTGTTAACACATGGCATTTAAAAAAAAATTACAAACTGAAAGAGCTATCTTTTCTTACATTAACATAATATGAAAACATAACATTAACTAATTAAATAATAACTGGTTTAAAAAAAATGTAACCACCACTTTTTATTTTTTTAAAAAGGATTATTCAAACTGGCATTGCCTTCCCTGTGTAAAGCACATACTTTTCATGAACCAAAAACTCCCCTTCATAACTACAAAGTACAGGTAATAATTCAGTAGAAAGAATTTAAGCAATTTAAGCAAGCAAAAAATATTTTAGTCTTTAACTGTCAAAAAAGAACAGAAATTGTCCTGCACGGTAATACATTCTGTCTGAATGAAAGTTTAAAGTAGTATACATGATTTAAGGCAGACACCTGGATGAAGCCAGGTGAGGCACTGCAGATATATGATCATATTCACAGTTCACACATTTGCCTTGTTACATCCATTTTTATCCCTGGACAAGGTGAGTAACTGCCAGGAGTTCAAAGTAGACTCCTCAAAGCACAAGTGATGGAAACAGACTGGCTTACACTTGCAATTTCTCAACATCTGATGCATGCGAGAGCCCAAACTCGCAAGGAAGAAAATAAGAATGGTTGGGACGGAGGAGAATATGCTCACTGCCTTTCTCCCCTTATTCCCCTGTCATGTCCAATTATTTCACACGGTGCTGAAAAACTTCATTGTACTTTCAGAGCCTGACTGACAGGAACGTGGGCCCGTTGCCCGTCTACACTGTGTCGCTTAGGAGATGCTGCACACCTCGGCCGCTGCGCTCAGTTAAACACACAGCGGTGCTTCATCTTTCAGGAAGACTGCTGGCATCTGGCAGTGCCAAGTTGGGGGATCTCCACGCATTGGTAAGAAAAGCCCGAGACATCCCACCCAGATCTGCAAAGAACATTAAGGAGCTTCCAGGATCGCCAGTGAGAAGACCTCTAAGCATCCATATTTAAACACTCTTCAAGTAAATGCTGGTATCTAATGGATGAAATATAGAGGTAAACAAACTAAGAGCCAAACTGATACACACAAAATTTAAATTTTGTTGCTTAGCTTGTGCTTTTATTCAGCATGACCTTTAAATTGACTGACTGACTGACTGCACTTTTAAAGAGGCTTAAGTTCAATACCTTATCAAAAATGAAAGTTCCTCTCAAAATTAGAGGACTCATTCGGATGCCTTATACTCTACATTTTAAATAGACTAACTGACTAAGGCTATTATTGTTGCCTCTCACCCCTGGATTTGAATCCAGTCCTATTTTACCAGTCTGTTACCTCTAAGTGCATGATAACAAAAGTGCTGTGGAAGAGTCAAATACAGGCATGAGGAAAAGGCTGACAGCCAAGGCATGGGTGTGAGAACCGAGATGCAGGCCTGACAACCAAGACGTATGCCTGAGAATCAAGATGTAGGTCTGAGATGCGGGACACAGGTCTGACAACCAAGGTATGGGTGTGAGAACCAAGATGCAGGCTTGAGAGCCAAGACACGGGTTGGAAGGACACAGACACCGACACAAGGCACAGAAGCAAAAGGACGTTAGGAAGACAACGCGTGAGGAGAGAGGAAAAGGTGGTGCTGAAATTGAAACTGCTGATCCATTTTCATTGTTTTGTTACAAAAGCACACTCCCTGGCATCTTAATTGGGTGTGTGGCATTTTCAAGGCTGACCATACCACATGCCTTTTCCTCTGTGTTCTGCTGCCATGGAATCAATACAATCCATCAGGCGGGCAGAAAATGCCAATAGAGTGAGCCGTGCTCTCAACAAAAGGTTACATCTGCTTCATCAAAAAGACCTCTTGTCTAACTCACAACTACTGCACCCGATTCCAGTTTTTACTAGGATCTGCGTGGCATCGAAGGTATCCGAGAAGACAGAGAAAAGTAAGTCAGCAGTTTGTGCTGCTTGGTCAGACAGATCTTCACACCTGAGTAAATATAGATGCTTAAGCAGAATTTCATAACTTGATGACATCAAAACACAAAAATGTCTCAGTAATAAATCATTTTTTGCCAGCTTCAGTACTGCCTCAGCTATGGTCAGCAAACTAACTGCTTATATGCAGTATGAACAACATTTACACCAAATGTTCATAAAAAAAGGAAAATAAAAAACAGGCACCTCTGATTGCAGGTGTTCTATTCAATACAAGTTCATACAAAATTATATAGATTAAGACGAATTTTAAGTATATTAAAATGCTCTGATTACTGAATATTTGTAAATACTGCCTATCTAGTAAACAACATACAATAAACTGTGAGTCAATGTTTATGTTTTGCTTAAAACACATTTACAAGAGTAGAATTAATTGGATGCTGAATATGTGTCAGAAGCAGTTTTTCAAGGGTTTTTTCAAGTGTATCAGAGTTGCACAAATACCAAATTCTTTTTTTAAAACTTAACAATAAAATGCTCTGTAAAATCAACTGGAAACATTGTGGGTAAACTGTAACCAATAGTGTTTATACTGCATTTTTACTGTGCTGGGTTAGTGCCCCATTAGGGTGTCCCCTGTCTTGCACCCGCCCTGCTGTAGGGACCAGGCCACCCACGACCCCAAACAGGATATGCGGCTTGGTAATGGATGGATGTTAGATTTTTATTATGGATAACTGCAGGGTTTTCACTTGAAAAGCATGAATAAACTTAATATTTGCTTTAAGTAAGAATTTCAGAAGGATTAAAACCATGTAAATCGCAGGTTCAACTTGTTAAAGCAAGTTGTGCGTACAGTTGTACAACTGCCATAAACTGCCGCTTGTACAACTGCCCTCGAAATTTATGGCTATGTTTTACCCACAAACCCTCCCAAACGTCATCAGTCTGTGTGTTTTTTGTATTTCTCCACCAAACTCCATTCATCCATTACTCTATCAGCAGGCCCTCGGATACCGTGGCTACGTCGGGTGTGGTGGTAGCTAAAAACAGCATGCATGTGGGAGTCCAAAAACTGTGGTTACACTGCCTTAAATATAGAGTACACTCAACTGAGTACAACACGAGCAACAGACAACATATTTAAGTTACTTATTAATAATAAAAGCCTGTGTGCCTTCAAAAGCTTGAAATTAATTTCATGCACCTACAATTCAGCAGTTTAGACGAAACTCAGGCTGCGACTTGACACAGACAGCCGATCCGCGTGCTCAGCACGCATGTCCGTTCAGGGGCCGGATGAGTGGAAATGCGTCCAAGGCAAACCAGATTCACGCTGCGCCACACGTTTGTAGATGAGTGATTCTAAGGAATTATCAGCCTCGCCGCACGGCCCAGGGTGGGAACTTTCCATTTCCTTTGCACACAGCCTGCTTCTCGATCCCTTAAACTCTTGGGTGCTTTTTGGGTGTAACCCAACAGTGAGAAAGCCATTGCTGCATTAACTCTCCCTAATCATACTACCACCCTGTACTTCCAGTCCAAATCAGATCAAGGTCACTCTCTTGTCTGCTAGAAATCTCTGTTCACTGTTCATTGTGTCTGTCAAAATCACAGTGCCCTAACCTTTTACGATGTTTAAACATGACTTTGGACATTATAGCTGAATAAACTCAGTAGGAGGCCTGTTCTGATGTTTGGGGACAGGACTGCAGTTTTATTTTAAAGAGATCAAATTGTGTTTATACCCAGACGTACGTACCTTAGTCTCTTGTTGTACTGCTTGACCTTCTCCAGGGAGGCTGCATTGATCTGAGCTTGGAACTCCTCCACTGAAACATTGTCCCTGTAGTAGTACCCCTCCATGCTCTCCAGCGCTACGAAATTAAGTAGAATTTGATTTAGAGTTTAATTAATCCATTGGTACTGGAAGTTATTAATCTACATCAACATAACACAGAAGCTTGAGCTGGGATGACCAGGCAAACATCACCCCTGCGATCACCTGAGCACACAAGGAAAAGCACTGGAAGCATCTCCCAAGTCAGGCTTGACGTGACCTCCGCTGTGCCTAATCACCATTCATTAGTGTCAGAAACATTCCTGGAGCCAGGATAATGACAGGATGTGCGCAGGACGCCCATTCTGCAGAGGCTCGCGAAGACACCCCATAGAGCTCTCCTAATTGGGTCTTCAGATGCACGAATCAGGCCCAGGTGACTTAAAAATGTTTATAGTTACTACGAAAATTTCATTATTCCAGCTAAATGAAAAACGATTCACTAAAGCACTGTGATGCCAGCACAAAAACCTATATACCGTATAGATTTGTCTGAGCTCAAGCAAAGACTTCACACTCTGGCCAAAGACTGTTTCCCTTTGCATTTTAATCTGTAACATAGAAAATTAGTCCTCTTCCTAAACCATGACGTTTCCTGTCTTCCACGGCACAAAGTCAATGTTGTGTTGGGCCAGATCTGTTACGCCAGTCCAGTGCCTAATAAGGACCATGATGTATTACGTGTGATAGCCATCGGCTGTGTGAGACTAATGCAAACAGGAAACGTACAGAAGAGTTCAGTAAGACATGGTTTTTGTGATAACATCACCAATAGTCTGAGGGGCTCTATTACACACCTCAGTGTTAAAGTCTCTATTTATCTACTTGTCAGACATTTTTACAATAGACAACTGTTACAAAATGAGTTTGCTCTTTAATTATGTCATAGTGGTTATATACAAAAATAAAGTGCATAAATATTGGGAAATGCATGCATATATATGCATTACATTTAAAATTTAGAAAAAAATGTCAGGTTTAATGTTGGACTGAAAACTGCTCAATGTTAACACACAGATGTTGCAGAGGAGCTGAGCTTAGTTTCTAAGCACAGGGCTAGCACTGTCCTACATTTCTCTAATGCTGGTTCAGTGATGGGGTGCTACATGTGCTTTTAAAGACTGCTGTGACTGGCAAACCATCAGAGCTCATACCCTGCGTGAAGAGTACTGGGCAGATCTTGAAGGCGGCTCCATTCCTCAGTCTCAGGGGGAGCTGCTCGAAGTAGAAGCTCTCAAGGTAGAAGCAGACCTTGACAGCTTGTCGGGTCCCCTCCACCTGGTAGGAAATGGGCATGTCTGTGGATCCAAAAATATACAAATAAATAAAGATCAAGCGGAATTCAAGTCTGTACAAACTTTAGCACTGTGACATGAAGGGTTAGGATCCTCAAACGAGATCATGCCATCGCAAGTTCAAGTTTTCACACAGAGGTCACTTCAGTAAGACACTCAGAAGGCACCGTAGTGATCACGGTCAGCACGTACTTGCCACATGAGGCTCCCCTTCAAACTGTCGAAAGTAGAAGTTGACCTTCTCCAGGTCTACGAGCGCCACCTGTGTGTCCTCCAGCATGGCCTGTTCATCCGTCTGCAGAGGCAAAGATGCCAGCGTTAGGGCTCCTCTGTCTCCTCCACAGGTCTGATCACACAACCTCCTCCACCCACAACTTTTTGCCCTGCTCTGGTACATTTGGGGAATGAATGTGAAGTTGTTCCCCCTTCACCAAATGTTCATTCCATGCATAGGCTTTCACGTGAAAGCCTCCTGAGATGTAAGATGCGTTGCCTGGTATTGAAGAGCACCAGCTCATGAGCACCTTTGTCTTTTTGTGGTTTTCATTCTGTATGAGGGACTCATAGAAACAAGCTACTGTACACCATATAACACAGTAAACATGCTTATACATTTTTCCAGTCCTTCACTGGCAGGTGACAGCATGCCATGTACAGAGGACTGAGGTTAACCCAGCTGGCTGAGTTTGAGTGCAGATGCTCCCTACACACATGTAATGTCTTACTACCAACAGGATCGGGATCGTTTTCTCAACCAGCTGGGTATAAACTTTAAGTTGCTCAGGTTAAGTTTGGAAATAGTCTTTTCAATAACACAAACAACCAAAGCAGTGCAGGAACAGCTCTCAGATGGTAGGCTAATCCTCAGTGGTCCTTCACACACTGATGAACAGCCTATTCCTGGGCTGAGCCGGCGTGCCAGAACGTCAGTCTCAACAATTCATTCCGGAGAAAAACAATCACTCAAAGTACCGAATGTACGAGATAAAATGTGCTCTAAAAGGCAATGGGTAAACCTGCTATTACTAAGACTGACCGGTCAGAATGTGTACATTTTTTTCAACTACATTAGGCATAATTTTAAAAATAGCTTTTCACTGGTTTAATTACGTGACGCAACAGGCTGTGAAGCGATTATGTTTGTGAAGATTACACAGCAGGCTGACAACCATCGCATTGTTAGGCCACCAAACAAAACCATTTCTGTGCAGCACAATAAAGGCCCCCTGTGTGCAAATCAAAATGAACTTTTTTTTTAACACTCAGTGTTCATGTTTACACTTCTCCAGCACTGCCATCATGTTTTTCTTGTAGCAGAATGATTCTGTGGCCAGCGGAGGGCAAAAGCAGCCACTGTTATCAGGAGCCTCTGCTGTTATTCTGAGGTCCATAAGATCAAGGGAGCATCTGGGGGAATATGCAGGTAATGCCTGAGGGGGCACACTCACCAGGTTGGGGGAGAGCAGGGACTGGAAGTAGTAGAGCAGGCCCACATTAGCGATCTGCTCGAGCCAGCGCCGACTGGACTCCTGAGCTTCTGGGTCTGCCTCGCTCCCTGTGACCTGCGTCTGTGTCAGCACCGCTAATAGGTGTTCGGAGAAGGCACACACAGCCGCCACAAGGCTCTGGCAGAAGACCATGTCCCTCCGCAGCTGAATCTCAGAGTCTGAAAGGCAGGGAGTGGGCGGGGAGCAGGCAGGGAGTGGGTGGGAAGCAGAAAGGGTGTGGGAAGGCAGTGGGTGGGGAATGGGAGGGAAGCAGGAGTAGGTGGGGAGTGGGAGGGTGGTGTGGAGCGCCGGCGGCGGTCGGGGGGGTCGGGGGGGTGTGGGGCGCCCGGGGGGGGGCGGGCGGGGGGACGGGGGGGGGCGGGGGGCGGCGGGCCGG